>JAGDYQ010000003.1:14179017-14200494 GCA_021962125.1 Bulinus truncatus | reverse complement strand
TGTCATCGCTACTTCCGTCTGTCATCCAACATGGCGGCATAAACAATTCATCCAAGATGGCGGCACAAACAATTCAAAGATGGCAGAAACATTTACTGTTTTCTTAACATGCATGATCCAGCTACCAACTGGCCAGCCGAGTAAGAATTGTCTTCTACATGGGTGCCAGAAATGACATTGGACCAGCCATATGTTTAGTGCCGAGGTGACAAAACACCGCACACTAACATACGGCAGGTAAGATCATGAATGCCAAATGGCAATCACAATGTAATACTATTTTCGACCGCCTCAATCATTACCAAATGGCAATTATGCGGTCTTAGGAGAGATTACACAAAATCATGCCAAAATACTTTTTTTTTTTTTATTTTTAATGCCGCCATTGCCAGCATGGTAGGGTGTAGTGTGCCTACCACACCAGCACTGTTGGCGGCGCTGATGCACGTCTGCCATGCCTACAGAGCGGCGGGGTGAGTGTAGCCGCTATCATCTGCAGGGACGGCAGAAAGATGGGTTTTAATCCTTGCCCAAACTTGCCAGACCAGCAGGGTGTGTGTACTGCCGGTCGGCCAGAATGGCAAGGAAAGGGGTTTTTCCTGCCACTCGGACAGAGGGAAGGGTGTAGTGTGCCTGTACCCTCAGCCGGAAATGGCAAGCTGCGCAGGTGTGCTTGAGTGGGTCGGAGTGGAAGGGTGTTGTGTGCCGACCACATCCGTCACCACCGCCAGCTGTGAATACTGCGATCTCGGATAGTCCTCATTGACCACAGTACCACCACCTTCGCAAGTAATGGGTTTTTTTTTCCTGACTAGAGAACCCCTATGATCCATCCCCCGTGGATCATGGTATGTCTCTCAGACCAGGAAGGAGAGATCACAAAATATCATGCCATAAAATTCCGTGGTATTCTCCGAAACAAAATACTTTGTGATACTCTTTGACACAAATGTGAATCAGAAACGGTGTTTCATAGGACTATGTATATCTCACAGTATCGTAATACACCTAAGGTGTTCAATTTGTTATTAAATGAGAAGCAATCATAAAAGAAATATTTACAGAAATCGTTCAATTAATATTCTGTGTTATTTTCCACAATCTAAATTTTAAACCAAAATTATGGATACCTCAATATAATGTAATATTTATATTGTTTAAATTGTTATTATTTCTAAAATATGTCTATTTGTACAATTATGTACAATTATGTACAATTATTTCCCTTTATTACTAACCTAAAATACGTCACTTTTTTTTTCATTTTTTGACTATTACGTCACATGAATGAATTGAATAATGGTTGAGTTTGAGTAGCGCCGTACACAACGTTTACAATAAAAACTAACCCATTTATGATGGGGGCTTCACACAGAGGGTGTATGGAGGGGGCCCATTTTGAGGAGGGCCCCCAAAATATTTTTTAGACTAAATATTAAGTACATTATCTCATGTCAAAATGTAGTGGCTCCCGGAGATGCCTAAAATCCCTTGGTTCGGCATTGGCTTCACTGAACTATAATGTTGAAAGCTTTGATATGTCTTTCTTTTTTAAGAGGCCTAATGTTTTCTGCGTCTGCGGCCTCAACTGCATTGATGGAATACTATGTTTTTAATTGAAGGTCAGCTAAAAGCTACAAAACGATTCTTTCTTCTCGGGACCAAGCTTGAGAAGCGTCAAAAAATTATCTCATGTCAAAATGCAGGGGCAGCCCCCAAAGAGGCCAAGCCCACCGGGCCCCTAAATCCGTAGGTTATTCACTGCCGGGTCGGCAATTTTTCTTAGTTAGTTGTACTATGCTACAATGTGTATAACAGTAAATAAACCACCTGATAAACATGTAGCGTTTTGCTTAACACAAGCACTCGCTCATGTCTCTGTTTTTTTTAAATACGCCATGTTGAACATCATAAAACATTAAAAGAATAACTGTTTGGAAAGGAGACCATTAAAATATTATGAAGGAATATGATTTTAAGAGTTGTTGTTTATGTTTACCCATAGTGAGGATTATTTTCTTTGGGAGGAACTATTTAACATATGAACTTTATTTGATGTATTATCAGGTGTCCCTATTCTCAAATGTATTTTGGCTACAATAATCTGTTCATGTCCTTGGGGCCACTGCAAGTATATAGACTGATTGTTAACGAGCTAATATATATATCACCATTTTCAACTCCAACTGTGTGCCCACTCGCCGGTCCGGGTACCGGGCCTTTGATAACTAGTTCTATAATACTAAAAATACATCATGTGTTCCGGTGTCTGTCATCGCGACTTCCGTCTGTCATCCAAGATGGCGGCAGAAGCATTTGCTGTTTTCTTCTTTACATGCATGATCCGGCTACCAACTGGCCGGCCGAGTTAGATGTCTCCTACTTGGCTGCCAGTAATGACATTGAACCAGCCACATGTACAATGCCGAGGTGATCAAGCGCCCTACACTAACAGACGACAGCTAAGATTGTGATAGCCAAATGGAAATCACAATATAATACTGTTTTCGATCGCCTCATTCATTACCAAAGGGCAATTAAGCGATTTTTGGAGAGGTAAAACAAAATCATGCCAAAATATTTTATGTTACTGTCCGAAACAAATGTCGCACTGAAAAAGTTGCAGAGGCCTATGTTTATCTCACAATATGGTTATATGTTCAATTTGTTATTAAATGACAAAGCGATCATAAAAGAAATATTTACAGAAATCGTTCAATTAATATTCTGTATTATTTTCCACAATCTAAATTTTAAAACAAACGAATTTCGTATTATGGATACCTCAATATAATGTAATATTTATATTGTTTACGTCTATTTCTAATATAAATTATTTCCCTTTATTACTAACCTAAAATACGTCACAATATATTTTTTTTTCATTTTTTGACTATTACGTCACATGAATGAATTGAATAATGGTTGAGTTTGAGTAGCACCGTACACAACGTTTACAATGCAAACTAACCCTTTTATGATGGGGGCTTCACACAGAGGGTGTGTGGAGGGGCCCCAGTTTGAGGAGGGCCATTAAAATATGTTTTAAACTAAATATTAAGTACATTATCTCGTGTTAAAATGTAGTGGCTCCCGAAGAGGCCTAAAAATCTCTTGGTTCGGCATTGGCTTCACAGAACTATAATGTTGAAAGCTTTGATATGTCTTTCTTTTTTAAGAGGCCTAATGTTTTCTGCGTCTGCGGCCTTAACTGGATGGATGAAATATTTTTTAATTGAAAGTCAGATAAAAGCTGCACAACGATTCTATCTTTCCGGGCCCCAGCTTAAGGGTTGCCAAAAAAATGTAAATATTAATTTCATTATTTCATGTCATGGTGTCGAATGTCAAAATTCAGAGGCCTCTAAAGAGGCCAGGCCCACAGGGCCTAATAATCCATAGGTTCGACACTGCCGGGTTGGCAGTATTATCTTAGTATATTCTCAGTACGATATGTTGTGCTACTCTACACTGTGTTTAACAATAAGTAAACCACCTGCTCAACATGTAGTGTTTTGCTTAACTTACAGGCACTCACTCACGTCTCTCTTTTTTTTAACTACGTCATGTTGAACATCATAAAACATAAAATGAAGAACTGTTTGGTAAGGAGTCCATTAAAATATTATGAAGGAATTAAGATGTATCAATGATAAGGTTTTGGGTGCACAAATTATGTAGGCTATAGTTGGATGTTAGATTCAACGTTTAATAGTTGGGGGTTATTTTTGTTAAGCTTCTGAGCCCATAATGAGGATTTTTCTCTTTGGAGTGAGATTTAAGTATTATCGCAGCTTAACGGGGGCCCCAGAAAATCTTTTTTTTTACATTAAATATTAAGTACATTATCTCATGTCAACATGCAGGGGCCCCCGAACAGGACAACCCCCCCCCCAAATCCCTAGGTTCAGCACTGGCTTCACAGAACTATAATGTTGAAAGCTTTGATATTACCTTTTTTTTATAAGGCCTGATATTGTCTGCGTCTGCGGCCTCAACTGCATTGGTGGAATATTATTTTTTTAATTGAAGGTCAGATAAAAGCTACACAACGATTCTTTCTCCCCGGGCCCCAGCTTGAGGAAAGCCAAAAAAATTATCTCATGTCAAAATACAGGGGCACCCCCCAAAAAGGCCAAGCCCACCGGGCCCCTAAATCCATAGGTTCGGCATAGGTCATTGTACTATGCTACGATGTGTATAACAGTAAATAAACCACCTGCTAAACATGTAGCGTTTCGCTTAACTTACAATCACTCAATCACGTCTCTTTTTTTTTAATACGCCATGGTGAACATCATAAAACATTAAATGAAGAACTGTTTGGAAAGGAGTCCATTAAAATATTATGATTGAATGAATATTTATCAATGCTAAGGTGTTGTGTGCACAAATTATGTAGGCTATAGTTGAATGTTACGTTCAGAGTTTAATCGTCTTGGGTTGTTTCTGTTAATCTTCTGTACCAATAAAGAGGATTATTTTCTTTGGGTAGAAATATATAGCATATGAACTGTATTTGATGTACTATTAAGTGCCCCTATTCACAAATGTATTTTGGCTACAATAATCTGTTCATGTCCTTTGGGGACACTTCGAGTACATAGATATGCTATTTTTTGTCTATAGACTGATTGTTAACGCGCTCAAATATATATCACCATTTTCGCTAAACGCAAGCACTCACGTCTCTCTTTTTTTTAAATACGTTATGTTGAACATCATAAAACATTAAATGAATAACTGTTTGGAAAGGAGTCCATTAAAATATTATGAAGGAATTATGATGGTAGGAGTTTAATCATCGGGGGTTGTTTATGTTTACCCATAGTGAGGATTATTTTCTTTGGGAGGAACTACACTCATACCTCGCTATACGGCCGCTCTTTATATGGCATTTCGCTATAACGGCCTTCATCATTTATGGCACGTTTTCGATTTACGGCCTAAAATGTTTCGCTATAACGGCCTTCATCTTTTACGGCACGTTTTCGATTTACGGCCTAAAATGTTTCGCTATAACGGCCAAAAAAAAAAAACACACTTTTGTACAAAAGGGAAAAAATATTTTTTTGTATAATGCACCAGGGCATCCTACCTAATTTATCCGAACTATCTGAAGATGACATGGTTGAGTACCTTCCGAAAAATACAACAGCACTGATCCAACCAATGGATAAGGGTGCAATAGTCACTTTTAAGGCACATTACCTACACCAAACTTCCCGACAACTCAGCATAAGGGAAACCAATGGTGAATCTTCAATTAAAACACTTTGGAAAAACTATAACATTAAGGATACTGTTGACAGCATCAGCGAATGATGGAAGGAATTAAAATTGACAACAATGAACCATATATGGAAAAAAACATGGCCAGAATGTGTAAAAAAAATACTGATGCAGACAGAAGCGTACTTAGGTAGGGGGTCCAAATTCAAAATTCCCCTCGGTCTTAGCTTGAGGGGTCCCCAAATATTTTTTTACATTAAATATAAAGTACATTATCTCATGCCATGTTGTCGAATGTCAAAATGCAGGGGTCTCCAAAGAGGGGCCCTAAAATACCTAGGTTCGGCACTGGATACAGAAGTTAATTTTCTTCATGAAATCAGGCAAAATATTTTGGATTCATTAGAAGATCTCGGCTTAGAAGGTTTGAACGAACGTGATGTGCTTGATCTACTTGAAGCTGATAGGGAACCTCCTCCTTGAAAACGATCCTGACGTCAGACGTAGCGCTCAATTTCTCAAGGAATTAACTCAGTCATTAGATGTTATAACTCATTGAAGAATGAACTAGACAAGAAGGCAAGCCAAACAACGTTGGACAATTGCTGTAAGCCAGGCCCATCCTTACCAGCGAAAAATGATGACGTCATTGATCTGCAGGTTGCCATTTCATCATTGTCTTAAAATTATACATATTCATATTTTATGTAACATGAAATTGTTTTATTTTTGTTTATAGACTATTGTTGATTGTGGGAGTTTGTTATTATTTTATGTACAAATGTATGTAGCTTTAATTTAAATGAAATAAAAAGAGAAAATACATTTTGAATGATAAACCATGTTACATATTTAAACTACTTGGAACCGATCTCATTGAATTTGTATGGATTTGTACTAGATCAATTGATTCCCTATACGGCTTTTCACTTAGCGGCCAAATTTCGTGGAACGTATGTAGGCCGTAAAGCGAGGTATGGGTGTATTTAACATATGAACTTTAATTGATGTATTGTTAGGTGTCCCTATTCACAAATGTATTTTGGCTACAATAATCTGTTCATGTCCTTGGGGCCACTGCAAGTATATAGACTGATTGTTAACGCGCTCAAATATGTATCACCATTTTCAACTTCAACTGTGTGCCTACTCGCCGGTCCGGGTACCGGGCCTTTGTTTGCTAGTTTATAAAAATAGAGCATATTTTACAACATTTTATTAATTATTTTTTGATTAACGAAAAAAGAAACGTTTGATGCTTGGTGACATTAATATAACAGTTTGATGTTTGGTGGTATTAATATAACTGTTTGGTATTAAGGGAGTGTAACTGTTCATACAATGTATCATCGTATAGCATCTTTCATTTTTTGCAGATTATAGACTAGAAAGGCCATTTATTTTTATATCATTTTGTGTATGTCTGCTTTTCGTGAATAATTGACAGACTAAATCAGCAGATTGCATTATTTTTTACCCTCACAGAACCCCCTCCCTCCTTTTCATTTACACATGTGTAAATATGATCCGAAAACTGCATAATAACATTTAACGGTTTGTTTTTACCACAATTTAGATGGTTTAAATTTTTTTAAATGTTAATGTATTTTAGTTTCCACACAGTGAAGTACGTTTTATACTTTTGCTTCTGTTTGTCTATACAGGGTTCATGGTTGTTGTGTTTAATTGAGTTTCAGGAAGATGAATCGATATTTGTAAAATTTAACTTCAATTCTGTTACGTTGGTGATACTTTCGTTATCCTTCAAGTTTCAATTAGCGTCTTCGATTTTTCAATGACATGGATAAAATAACCACAAATAACGATGCTTTGAATCTTCTTCATTTTAATAATAACGACAAAAAGCTTCAGTGAGAGATTGTCTTGCTGTACCTGCCTATTGGTACCACTGTACCTGTCTATCGGCATCACTGTACCTGTCTATTGCCATTGCTGTACCTGCCTATTGGCATTGGTGTGCCTGTCTATTGACATTGCTGTACCTGTCTATTGGCAGTAGTTCTAACAGCCGAGATGGGCGAATTAGATTCAATCTACAAGTGTTTATTTATTGACAACAATGAGAATTAATGTGAGACCCACTGTGATTAACTTGTATCTTCGTCTCAAGCACACAATTAACAGAACGTCGATGTTAGGAATATTTAAATAAATTCATTTTGTAATATCTGAACTAATACCAAGAAAATGATTACGATGTCATTTTACGCCCCCTCCCCCCAAAAAAATATTTCTTATGGACCACCGTTGTTCCGCGGACCCATCATTTGCCGACCTGTGGACTAGATTATAAATCATGTACAGATACATGAAACTGAGCTCTTGAGAAATACATTCCATATCCTTTAAGAAGTTGGTAAACTAAACGAAGTAGTGTATGCTGTTTGAACCAGTAGCACTGCTGGGTCGCGCATCAGATCGTGAGTACATAGGTCAGGATAGTCACGCACAGCACATAAACAGCTGGTGTCTGTTGGACTGTAGGGGAAAAGTTCGAGGGTCCGGTACAACGATGGCGTACGAGCTCTTGAAAACATTTTGAAAACATGTATGTTTTTACTGAACGTTTTATCTCTAGCAAACTCAGATTAAATGAACACAGCTCGATACACATAGATAGATAGATAGATAGATAGATAGATGGATAGATAGATAGATAGATAGATAGATAGATAGATAGATAGATAGATAGATAGATAGATAGATAGATAGATAGATAGATAGATAGATAGATAGATAGATGGATAGACAGACAGACAGACAGATAGATAGATAAATAGGTAGATAGATAGATAGATAGATAGATAGATAGATAGATAGATAGATAGATAGATAGATAGATAGATAGATAGATAGATAGATAGATAGATAGATAGATAGATAGATGGATAGACAGACAGACAGACAGATAGATAGATAGATAGATAGATAGATAGATAGATAGATAGATAGATAGATAGATAGATAGATAGATAGATAGATAGATAGATAGATAGATAGATAGATAGATAGATAGATAGATAGATAGATAGATAGATAGATAGATAGATAGATAGATAGATTGTAAAATGTAAGTATAAAGTTATATAAATATTATATTGAAAATTATTGGCCAAATCGGGCTTTTTTGGATGAGTTTTATGAGCTCGGGATATACGAAAATATCTATCTCTTTGGCTGAAACTAGGGCAGATAAATACAGAGCCCGGGATATACGAAAATATCTATCTCTTTGGCTGAAACTAGGGCAGATAAATACAGGGCTCGGGATATACGCAAATATCTATCTCTTTGGCTAAAACTAGGCCAGATAAATATAGAGCTCGGGATATACGCAAATATCTATCTCTTTGGCTGAAACTAGGGCAGATAAATACAGAAACACAAAGTAAACCATGGAAAGTTCAGAAAATAACGTAAAATCTAGTAATTTAGAACATATATTTCACCATTATTTTCATAGTGAAAAGTTTATTTTGTATCCCAATCGTAACATATGTATGTTGTTATCATTTTAATCTTCGTTCATTCTGGTTTTTTTTTTTTCATTTCTTCTATTTTTTAATATACCTTTGTATAATCCTTTAAATGTAACGTGTTAAGTTAATTTGTCAAAAGTATTCTTATATCGTCATTTAGTCACGTGTTAAGTTACTTTGTCAAAAGTATTATTATATCATCATATAGTCACGTGTTAAGTTACTTTGTCAAAAGTATTATTATATCATCATATAGTCACGTGTTAAGTTACTTTGTCAAAAGTATTATTATATCATCATATAGTCACGTGTTAAGTTACTTTGTCAAAAGTACTCTTATATCATCATAGAGTCACGTGTTAAGTTACTTTGTCAAAAGTACTCTTATATCATCTTATAGTCACGTGTTAAGTTACTTTGTCAAAAGTACTCTTATATCATCATATAGTCACGTGTTAAGTTACTTTGTCAAAAGTACTCTTATATCATCATATAGTCACGTGTTAAGTTACTTTGTCAAAAGTACTCTTATATCATCATATAGTCAGGTGTTAAGTTACTTTGTCAAAAGTACTCTTATATCATCATACAGTCACTTGTTAAACCGCGGAAACCTTTGGTCCAATATTTTCAGAAATATGAACACGTATTCCAATATTCGATCTTCTTTGTTCTTACATGTTCCTGTATTATGTTGAAAGTATTACAACACTTGAGCAGATTTGTTATTTAAATACTTCCATTCACAGATGACAAGATCATCTTGGAATCATAACACTTGGTCTGTGCCCCCCCCCCCACCTTCCGCGCTGTATGAATTACCCCCTCACCCCCAACATTCTAAGGTGAATATTTAATGAGAATGGAGAATAAAAATATCACGGTTCTGGTCATATTCCTTCTTTAGGTTGGCAAGTACTAATCAATATCATTCTTTGATATGTCTCACGTATAAGATTTACAAAGGGCTGTCTTTAGGTCGTATGGGAATCCCTGATGGTATCTTGTAATAGAGAGAATTAAATGTGTAGAATAGGCGAAGGTCATATTGTGAGCTGCCCAGCGTGATGCAGGTTACAGGTTCGAATCCAAGTTAAACCACATGACCTACTGGTTACAACTTGGGTGTGTGATAAATAAATCACATGTTGTACTTACACTGATATCATTGTATCAGAAATATGTTCGGTAGTGTATCAATAAATCAAATGTTGTACTTACACTGATATCATTGTATCAGAAATATGTTCGGTAGTGTATCAATAAATCACATGTTGTACTTACACTGATATCATTGTATCAGAAATATGTTCGGTAGTGTATCAATAAATCACATGTTGTACTTACACTCATATCATTGTATCAGAAATATGTTCGGTAGTGTATCAATAACTCAAATGTTGTACTTACAATGATATCATTGTATCAGAAATATGTTCGGTAGTGTATCAATAAATCACATGTTATACTTACACTGATATCATTGTATCAGAAATACGTTCGGTAGTGTATCAATAAATCACATGTTGTACTTACACTGATATCATTGTATCAGAAATATGTTCGGTAGTGTATCAATAAATCAAATGTTGTACTTACACTCATATCATTGTATCAGAAATATGTTCGGTAGTGTATCAATGAATCACATGTTGTACTTACACTGATATCATTGTATCAGAAATATGTTCGGTAGTGTATCAATAAATCACATGTTGTACTTACACTGATATCATTGTATCAAAAATATGTTCGGTAGTGTATCAATAAATCACATGTTGTACTTACACTCATATCATTGTATCAGAAATATGTTCGGTAGTGTATCAATAACTCAAATGTTGTACTTACAATGATATCATTGTATCAGAAATATGTTCGGTAGTGTATCAATAAATCACATGTTATACTTACACTGATATCATTGTATCAGAAATATGTTCGGTAGTGTATCAATAAATCACATGTTGTACTTACACTGATATCATTGCATCAAAAAGCTTTTGTGTGGAAAAATTAATTTTAAAAATTCTGAATCCTGTTAATGATGATCTATGGGAGATTGTGATTATTTGTGCTTCAAGTTTAACTTGTAAGCTAATTAAGTAAATAATTTTAAGTGAAACAAGGTAGTGACTGCTAGACGTGTGGCGCATTTCAACATAAAATCAGAGGTTCGATCCTCGCTGAGATTTGGGTCCTAATGAATGGGGATCTGACATTAGTAAGGGAAATGTTAGCTATGTGTAAGTCATCTAAGTTTGCTTCCCGTGGTGCCTGGAGGGCTATTGCACTCTCGTCTAAAGTAGGGAAGAAAGACTAGCACCATTTTAAAGGATCTAATACATAAAAGTCTCACGTCATTATATTGACTTCACAAAACAAGAGTAGGTGAGAATCAAGTAAATTAACCGTTTATTTTACCAGACCATATATTGTTTGTGTTATATCAAATTGCGATTACAGTTGTTGCTATTCCAATACAACATTACCCAAGATTACCCGGTGTTCAAGTCATGGCTATCATTTTATCTGCCTGATTTTGTCTAGTTATTATTTTTGACATTATCTATTCCCAACTTAACATTTGTAAATTAATCTGCCAATTAGTATTACAGGAATGAGTCCAATAAGCAGATTTACTTCTATAAAGGTCAAGTGGTTTCCTACACTGTCTATGTTTTCTACACTGTCTATGTTTCCTACACTGTCTATGTTTTCTACACTGTCTATGTTTCCTACACTGTCTATGTTTTCTACACTATCTATGTTTCCTACACTGTATATGTTTTCTACACTGTCTATGTTTCCTACACTGTCAATGTTTTCTACACTGGCTATGTTTCCTACACTGTGTTTCAAACCAAAATGGAATACATAAGTAATGATGCGATGAATAGAGATAAATATATTGAATTACAGATATATAATAGATAGATTAAATTAGATTATATTAGATTAGATAGATAGATAGATAGATAGATAGATAGATAGATAGATAGATAGATAGATAGATAGATAGATAGATAGATAGATAGATAGATAGATAGATAGATAGATAGATAGATAGATAGATAGATAGATAGATAGATAGATAGATAGATAGATAGATAGATAGATGGATGGATGGATGGATGGATGGATGGATGGATGGATGGATGGATAGATAGATAGATAGATAGATAGATAGATAGATAGATAGATAGATAGATAGATAGATAGATAGATAGATAGATAGATAGATAGATAGATAGATAGATAGATAGATAGATAGATAGATAGATAGATAGATAGATAGATAGATAGATAGATAGATAGATAGATAGATAGATAGATAGATAGATAGATAGATAACAGTTCTCTATTATAAAATTACACATGAGTATGTAAAGTTTTTATTTCCCACTAATGATTCTAAATATTTCTTTTTTTTTTTTGTTCAAGCCAAACCAGGTCATGAAGTTGACCAGGTCATGAAGTTCATCAATATTATAAAGTAAAAATAATTAAACAGTATAATGAATGAATTTCTCAGACAAGTGACACTTTAAACAAAGAGCAGCAAACATAATGGAAGTCAGTGCATTGGAGAGTAAATGTCTAATTCATGGAAGTGAGCGAGAATAACGCAAGGTATTGTTCTAGTGTCACGCCAGGTATTGTTCTAGTCTCTCGACTCAACATCTGAGATGGGATGGGTGGAAGACTTTGGGACTATGAAGTGAAACATTGTTTATAAACTGATTTAATAAAAAGATATTTTGTAAATATCTAATGTTTGTTGTTGTTGTTGTTATGTTTGACTTAATGAAGATTGCAATGATTAAAGATGTTTTTATTTTTGACTTATTGAGGATTACAATGATTAAAGATGTTTTTTTTATTTTTGACTTAATGAAGATTGCAATGATTAAAAATGTTTTTATTTTTGACTTATTGAGGATTGCAATGATTAAAGATGTTTTTATTTTTGACTTAATGAAGATTGCAATGATTAAAGATGTTTTTATTTTTGACTTATTGAGGATTGCAATGATTAAAGATGTTTTTATTTTTGACTTAATGAAGATTGCAATGATTAAAGATGTTTTTATTTTTGACTTATTGAGGATTGCAATGATTAAAGATGTTTTTATTTTTGACTTATTGAGGATTGCAATGATTAAAGATGTTTTTATTTTTGACTTAATGAGGATTGCAATGATTAAAGATGTTTTTATTTTTGACCTATTGAGGATTGCAATGATTAAAGATGTTTTTATTTTTGACTTATTGAGGATTGCAATTATTAAAGATGTTTTTATTTTTGACTTATTGAGGATTGCAATGATTAAAGATGTTTTTATTTTTGACTTAATGAAGATTGCAATGATTAAAGATGTTTTTATTTTTTATATGAAGCAAATAACCATTACAAAGAGAGATATGAATGCGTAAGCAAATAAAAAAATCAAAAAAAAAAAATCCAAAAGTCGATTTTTAAGTCTTTCCCTAACATAATTGTACTAGTGCCATAATAGAACTGTGGTCATTATGAGGGTGGTTGCTAGTTGTCATCAGAATGTAGATCATCGCTAGTTGTCGTCATTATGGTGGTCATTGTTAGTTGTCATCATTATAGAGGTCATGCAACAACTCTAAAATAAAACGACCACAATTATATAAAATAAGAAGTCTGGAAAGTTAAGAATTATAACATTTACTGATACACTCGTTAAATTTACTGATACGCTCGTTACATTCACTGACACACTCGTTACATTTACTGACACACTCGTTACATTTACTGATATACTCGTTACATTTACTGATACACTCGTTACATTTACTGATACACTCGTTACATGTACTGATATACTCGTTACATTTATTGATACACTCGTTACATTTACTGATACACTCGTTACATTTATTGATACACTCGTTACATTTACTGATACACTCGTTACATTTACTGATACACTCGTTACATTTATTAATACACTCGTTACATTTACTGATACACTCGTTACATTTACTGATACACTCGTTACATTTTCTGATACACTCGTTACATTTACTGACACACTCGTTACATTTACTGACACACCCGTTACATTTACTGATACACTCGTTACATTTACTGATACACTCGTTACGTGTTTGTTTGATCTCATAAATTAAAGTTGTTTTCTTCTTTTAATTGTCTGGTATTAAAGTTTGGTGGATACCTGATAAAACTTTTTGACTTAATATGGTTGGGTGGATAACTGATTACATTTGTTGACGTAATATGATAGTGTTGGTCACTTTTAACTATCGGCACATTCAGTTGGTGCGGGGAAAGTATATTATCTAAGAAGGCTCTGTTTGGTACGTGATATTACGTTGGATGTTGTAACCTTACATTCACATACAGCGGCTTCCTACACTACAGTAAAACTACTCCCTCGGGAATCTTGAGGGCCAATTGTGTGTGAGCGTGCGTTCGGAAATAATGTTATAAATGGCAGACGAAAACCCAAGTGGTGTTTCAATTTAAGCAAAAGAAAATGTGAGAACTTTTATTACTTGCTTTTTTCTTTTTACTTATTTATTTAAAATCAAATAACATAAATATATGTCATAAATATAATATCTGTTGTTCGATTAATTATTAATGATGAGAAGACATCTACGAGAGTACAACAGAGAAAACGTCATGTGGGAATCATCGCATTAAAACACCGTTTGGGAATCAGTGAATTAAAACGCCATTTGGGAATCAGTTAATTAAAACACCATTTGGTAATCAGTTAATTAAAACACCATATGGGAATCATTGCTTTAAAACACCATTTGGGATTCATTGCATTAAAACACCATTTGGAAATCATTTCATTAAAACACCATTTGGAAACATTGCATTAAAACACCATTTAGGAATCATTTCATTAGAACAAAATGAAATGCAAACGTGGACAAAATCGAAGAGATTTCTAAAGATATTGACAATATTGATGAAGTGTAAATTAATTATTTATTTTTAAAATGGTCGTTAGTTTTAAGCAACAGCAGATTAAGTACCACTTTTTTTTTCTTTTAACTCTGTCCAGAAATTTGAATTGTGTGTGGGTGTAATCGATAAACTTTGTATATGCTTCCAGTGCATGCAGACGATAAGTGTGTGTCTGTGTATATGTGTCTTGGTGTTTTAATCTGCATGTCTGTGTGTGTCTCTATGTTACAAAGTGGAAATGCGCCTCTGCGTGTGTCTATATGTGCACGTTTGTATCTGAATGTGTGTGAGTATGGTCGCAGCGACGAGTGAGTTGATATTCAGCTCAGAACATTATTTCGCTTTCAATAATACCCTTGTTGAACTTTGCACAAGGATAAATAAAAGACAAAAGTAATGAAAAAAAGAAAGTAAACTATTCAAGTGCACTGCGCTTCTTCATTTCAAAAAGTTAAACTCGCTGCTCAGAAACAAAACAAATATTTCATAAAAAGTCAGATTTTCGTTTACTTAAACAGAATATATATTGTGATGTATTAAGCGAAAATTGTGTGGATATTATGTAAGTGAACAAGATCCAATTATGTTCTTACACATTTAGTTTTTAGATCTATTCACATTATAGTGAAGCCTCCGTTATGGTAGAAAAACGTGAATCAACTATAAAACATAATTATATAGAGAAAATATTAGGAGAAAAAAATGGATACATTTATGGTACGTGTTTTGTAAACATTCGTTCTAGAACAATTCTTTCCATATAAACAGATGTAAGGCGAGTCATTTCATTCATATACGTACATTCATACATTTTATAAAGAATAAATATGGTGTTTAACAGGCCTATTTAAACAATATACAAAAATATTTTCACGATGAATATAAGAAAAATTGTGAATGATAAATTAGCTTTCCTCAATTCATTTTACTTTTATGAACACACCACTATACACTTTTTTTCTGGACACTTTTATATAAATTTTAAATTGCTGGAAACTCTTATAGACATTTAACATCGTTGGACACTCTCAGACATTTAACATCGTTGGACACTCTCACAGACATTTAACTTCGTTGGACACTCTCATAGACATTTAACATCGTTGGACACTCTCATAGACATTTAACTTCGTTGGACACATTTCTAGAAATAAAGTTTATCTAGACACTCTTCAACATGTTATTTTTCTGGACGCACGAAAGACTGTAAGTAGTGAAGTAAGATGATAAGTAGTGAAGTAAGATGATAAGTAGTGAAGTAGGATGATAAGTAGTGAAGTAAGATGATAAGTAGTGAAGTAAGATGATAAGTAGTGAAGTAAGATGATAAGTAGTGAAGTAAGATGATAAGTAGTGAAGTAAGATGATAAGTAGTGAAGTAAGATGATAAGTAGTGAAGTAAGATGATATATCTTGTTGTTGGGGGGGGGGTAGGTCTCACTTTATTTACCAAACTTTGATCATAACTGACCAGAACGGAAACACTCGTCAGACAAAATAATAAAGACACAGGTGGACGATTAGGGAGACAATTAAAACATAGTTTTGAACATAAATATACGAATAGATACATAGATAATATTAGATAGATAGATAGATAAATAGATAGATAGATAGATAGATAGATAGATAGATAGATAGATAGATAGATAGATAGATAGATAGATAGATAGATAGATAGATAGATAGATAGATAGATAGATAGATAGATAGATAGATAGATAGATAGATAGATAGATAGATAGATAGATAGATAGATAGATAGATAGATATATGTGTGTGTGTGTGTGTGTGTGTGTAAATGCAAGTACATTATGGGATATATTTTGTCAAGAAAGCATGATCACTTTATACTACACACAACAATGTATTATATAGGAATTTGACAAAAAATTTTAAAGAAGAAAGAAAATGTTCTATTTATAGATTCACAAAAGTTGAAAGTGCCCCACAAATTAAAAAAAAACAAACCTTGCGGTTATCATAAATTATTTAAAGACGATTCCTTGCGGCATTTTCAGTCGGACAGCCTGTCATCCACCAATGAAACCGATTCTCTCGCTTATGACGAACTGCATTTTATTGCTTGATCTGTCCCTGTGTGATTAGTCTCCCCTTGACTAACATGCAGAGTGTCACTATGTCGATCAGAACAAATGGAGTTATTCCCCATGGACTATATGGTGTTGACAAACACAAACGGACAAAGGAAGAAAGAGAAATAAAGATTGGTGTACTATTGTGTACTATTGTGTACTATTATGTTTGGATACAGGTCAATTAGGGAAACTACTTTTTTTATGATTTGACTACTCTCAATAATTAATATTTAGAATTGTTGAATTTAATCCTTTACGAAATACATTTCTAAGTTCAATTTAGCTATGTTGTAGTTCTGCCCAACAAATAAATAAGATTAATAAAACTGGTAAATGTATAGTTTTGACATTTCGATTCTATCAATGAAACATTATCTGCACAGACAACTCAAAAATTTTTCGCTATAAATTAAAATATCAATGGTGGAGAAACTCCCTTTTTCCGAAAAATGATAAGATGACATTTATACGTGAGTAAAATTTCTAATTATGTGATAGGTATCAAAAGGTTGTGTGCTAGGTACTAATAGGTTGTGTGATAGGTATCAATAGGTTGTGTGATAGATACTATAAGGCTGTGTGATAGATACTAATATACTACGTTATTGGCACCAATAGGCTGTGTAATAGATACTAATAGGCTGTGTGCTAGGTACTGATAGTTTGTGTGCTAGGTACTAATGGGGGCAGATGAAGTGTAGAATTCATAAGAAGGGATTGTGTGGTTAGCACAACGCCCAGCCGCCTTTACTTCCCCAACTTAAGGCCAGGTACCCATTTAAAGCTGGGTGGACTTGTGGGACGATTTTGAAACAAATTTCACCTCGAAAAATTCCCATGGGTTTCACTGAGGATCGAACCCAGGACTCTAAAGCCTACAGTCAAGTATCTACACCACTCGGCCATCCGTCCCTTATAATTTGTGTGCTAGGTACTAATAGGTTGTGTGATATATACCTATAGGCTGTGTGATAGGTACTAATATGTTGAAATCGCTAAATTGTCACTGAAAACCTGAAGATTTATTTTTCTCTTCCCATTTCCCAATACAGTTTACATTTAAAAAAACATGAAGACATCCCAACAGATTAACATTCCTAAATACAGATATTCCCACATACAGTCAATACACCATACAGACATTCCCACCTACATTAATTTCCAGATAAAGACATTCCTAATTAAAGACAGTCCTGCGTACATAATGTTCTAAATATGGACATTTCCAAATATATCACTCAGAATACATACAGATATTCCTAAAGACAGGTTTTCCTAAATAAAACAATTCTTCATACAAACATTTCCACATACAGACATTCCTACATACAGACATTCCTACATACAGACATTCCTACATACAGACTTTCTCCGTACAGACATTGCTTTTAAATAGACATTCCACTTGCAGACATTCTAAAAAAAGACATTCTACATACATAAAGACATTGCCAAATACAGACATAACTTCAATCAGACATTCACACATTTAGATGTTCCTATGAACAGACATACCCACGTAAGATGTTTTCAACATACATAGACATTTACCAACAAACATTCAAACACAAAATACTGACATCACCACATACAATTTAGTACTATATCATGTGATCAACGATGTAGCCAGTCATCAGAGAGTTATTCCAATTCACGTCCGGGTCACGTCAGGGAAGGCCATTTAATTTTTATCGGAACAAACCAAATTACTTGGACCCCCCTGTGTAGTCACATGGACACACCTTTCTGTTGGTCAAAGGTAAAACTTTATGTTCATTAGATCTATATTTAGACAACTCATCAAGATCCAACTTTGACATCATATTCCAGTGGTTCTCACATTGTTTCACGACCCACTCTGTTTGGTTTCCAGACCCACCATAAAAACATATTTTTTTTTGTTCGTAAAAAAAAATCTATGACAGAAATTGAGAATAAAAGTGAAATTAATTATATAAATAGTTTTCCCCTTTTAAGTTACAAACTTTTCAAACTTTAAGTTTTGTACTATATTGATAAAAAGAGTTGTAATTTTACAAATATCGAATCTTGATTTTTTAACTTTAAATTTTAATTTTGTCTCCATCCACCTAAACTTCATCCACATCCACATCCCACTGGTTGGTCGCGATCCAGACTTTGAGAAACACTGCTATATTTATTGATACATTATGAGCCCAGATATCAATTATCTATGTATCCCACAATTCAGTGTCAACACAAACTCTCTAAGCAAGTATATTTAAACATTTATTCATAACACAATATATGAAATGTAAACAATTCCAAAACATATTTAACATATTAGATGAAAAGGAAACAAGCAATTAAGCCTGTTCCATTCTGGACACAGGACGTGTTAGCGCATTTTCATGTTATGTATCAGTACGTTTGTTAGCTTTCAGTAAATATTTGTAAATTTTGGAAATGTTTATAAATTCAATTGTGTAATGCATATATCTGTAAAAAAAAATATTATAAAGACGTTTTTTTTATATTTGAAAAAAAATTATTTTCTCTTAAATCTAACTACAAGTGATTTGTGGTTACTGAAATAGGACTCATAATTGAAAACATTCGAAATTGTAGTCATTTAATCGTCCGAAAACTCCGTCAATTGTTGCATAGCTCTGATACTTTCAATTAAACTCAGAACACAAGCTTACTATTTCATTTGATGAGTTTCTTAATAAATCTTGGTGAAACTACGTGCTGCAATATTTCGCACCAAATGAATGGGTTATTGAACGTACAAGGTGTAGAATGGGGCTATATATATAATATATAAGCCCCTTCGGAGCCCTGAAGCCCGGCCCTCAGAGGTCCTATCGCGAAATGTACTTTTGATGTACACATGGCAGGCCAAGACCTACAAAATGATATATACATCATGGGTCTAGGACTTATGGTTGCTGAGATATAGCGCGCTCCTTTATTAATATAGCTTATATAGTAAAAACGGTACTTTATAAGCCCCCTTTTACGGCCCTCAGAGGTCAGATCGCGAAATGGAAAAAAAGTCATTTCTTGACAGGCCAAGACCTACAAAATGATATATACATCATGGGTCTAGGACTTATGGTTGTTGAGATCTAGGGTGATGACGGACGGACAGACAGACAGACAGACAGACAAAACGGGGACAATAGAGCATTTTTTTTCGAAAATGCTCTAAAAATGTGTTAGTTTTACAAAAAAACTGAATAAGTAAGACGAAAAAATTAATTTACATGAAGTTTTTTCAAAAATAATTATGAAAAATTGATACATCTAATTTATTAATGTTTATTTATTTATGTGTATTTATTTATTTTTGGAATTCGAACAATAGAAATCCTAAAATAATAAAAAAAAATGTATTTAAAATTAGAAATCCAGATTAAATTTCTGATAATTTATTTTAACTACATTAAGATATTCAAATAAGTATTTTTATGAGCTGATCGTATAACGAATTTCTATACAACTTGTTTCTCTATCCGGGCAGACAGAAATCAAATGAGATAGGCAATGTTCTTGAATGATTCACTCATTATATAAATAGGCATCAAAGAAAACTACCATGTCTCAAACTGAGTCCAAACCTTTTATTTTTGTTTGTTTCGGCTTTTTAATCTAACGAAATTAACTCAAAAATTTGGAGTTCACATAGCAAGAGCCAGTGGATAAAAAAATTTCAAAGTTAAAGAAATAGCTCAAGTGATATCTTCAAATGTTAATTAAATGTTGAATACATTAATGGCCGAAATTGGTGATGAAAAAAACGGGAAAATAGAGATATGTTGTTTTTAATCCCAAATTTTTTGAAGCAAACTGGAAGGGCGAAGGGCCACGTGTTGCGATTTCCTATTAGTGTCTGGCTTCACGAAACAAGAAGGCCTGGGTCTTCATGGAAATGTTGTGGCGTCTGGCTTCATGCGGAAATGTATGTCTACAGCTTCATGGAAACGTTGGTATGTCTAGCTTCATGGAAATGTTGTATGTCTGGCTTCGGTAAAGGTATGTCTGGCTTTGTGGAAATGTTGTATGTCTTGCTTCTCTGGAAATGTTGTATGTCTGGCTCTTCATGGAAATGTTGTATCTGGATCATGGAAATGCATGTATCATTTACGCGAAAATGCCGTTACGTCTGGCTTCACGGTAAATAAGCGTCTGGCTTCATGGAAATGGTATGTCTTGTTTCATGGAAATGTTGTATGTCTGGCTTCATAGAAATTTTGTTGTTTTTGCTTGTTTAATTAAATAGTAGCGGGAAAATGAGTAATGGCTTTTGTGTTCAGATGATTTAACTAGGTAAATATCGCAAGATTGCACACTGTTGATATTGAAGTCCTGCCAGTAAAAGAGGAAGATGTTTATTTCTGACAGGCTGTAAACCACTACGGGGGGGGGGGGGGGGGGGGGGGGGGGGGGGGGGGGGGGGGGGGGGGGGGGGGGGGCTTTGGCTCTATGATTTATGTTTATTTCGACAGGCTGCAAACCATTATGGGACATTCTATGATTTATGTTTATTTCTGACAGGCTAAACCAATTACAGGACAGTTTTTGTATTCTATGATTTATGTTTATTTCTGACAGGCTAACCACTATAACGGCGATTTAAGGTTTATTTCATTGTACAAAACCAATTATGGGACATTTTTTGCATTCTATGATTTATTCGAGAAAA
>JAGDYQ010000003.1:14049026-14178517 GCA_021962125.1 Bulinus truncatus | reverse complement strand
CATCTTGGAATCATAACACTTGGTCTGTGCCCCCCCCACCTTCCGCGTTGTATGAATTACCCCCTCACCCCAAACATTCTAAGGTGAATATTTAATGAGAATGGAGAATAAAAATATCACGGTTCTGGTCATATTCCTTCTTTAGGTTGGCAAGTACTAATCAATATCATTCTTTGGATAGTCTCACGTATAAGATTTTACAAAGGGCTGTCTTTAGGTCGTATGGGAATCCCTGATGGTATCTTGTAATAGAGAGAATTAAATGTGTAGAATAGGCGAAGGTCATATTGTGAGCTGCCCAGCGTGATGCAGGTTACAGGTTCGAATCCAAGTTAAACCACATGACCTACTGGTTACAACTTGGGTGTGTGATAAATAAATCACATGTTGTACTTACACTGATATCATTGTATCAGAAATATGTTCGGTAGTGTATCAATAAATCAAATGTTGTACTTATTAATTGATATCATTGTATCAGAAATATGTTTGGTAGTGTATCAATAAATCACATGTTGTACTTACACCATTAATATCATTGTATCAGAAATATGTTCGGTAGTGTATCAATAAATCACATGTTGTACTTATGTACTCATATCATTGTATCAGAAATATGTTCGGTAGTGTATCAATAACTCAAATGTTGTACTTACAATGATATCATTGTATCAGAAATATGTTCGGTAGTGTATCAATAAATCACATGTTATACTTACACTGATATCATTGTATCAGAAATACGTTCGGTAGTGTATCAATAAATCACATGTTGTACTTACACTGATATCATTGTATCAGAAATATGTTCGGTAGTGTATCAATAAATCAAATGTTGTACTTACACTCATATCATTGTATCAGAAATATGTTCGGTAGTGTATCAATGAATCACATGTTGTACTTACACCTGATATCATTGTATCAGAAATATGTTCGGTAGTGTATCAATAAATCACATGTTGTACTTACACTGATATCATTGTATCAAAAATATGTTCGGTAGTGTATCAATAAATCACATGTTGTAAATTACACTCATATCATTGTATCAGAAATATGTTCGGTAGTGTATCAATAACTCAAATGTTGTACTTACAATGATATCATTGTATCAGAAATATGTTCGGTAGTGTATCAATAAATCACATGTTATACTTACACTGATATCATTGTATCAGAAATATGTTCGGTAGTGTTATCAATAAATCACATGTTGTACTTACACTGATATCATTGCATCAAAAAGCTTTTGTGTGGAAAAATTAATTTTAAAAAATCTGGAATCCTGTTAATGATGATCTATGGGAGATTGTGATTATTTCTGTGCTTCAGTTCCAACTTGTAAGCTAATTAAGTAAATAATTTTAAGTGAAACAAGACAGTGACTACTAAGTACGTGTGGCGCATTTCAACATAAAATCAGGAGGGTTCGATCCTCGCTGAGATTTGGGTCCTAATGAATGGGGATCTGACATTAGTAAGGGAAATGTTAGCTATGGGGAAAAAAGTCACTCTAAGTTTGCTTCCCGTGGTGCCTGGAGGGCTATTGCACTGCGTCCTAAAGTAGGGAAGAAAGACTAGCACCATTTTAAAGGATCTAATACATAAAAGTCTCACGTCATTATAATGACTTCACAAAACAAGAGTAGGTGAGAATCAAGTAAATTAACCGTTTATTTTACCAGACCATATATTGTTTGTGTTATATCAAATTGCGATTACAGTTGTTGCTATTCCAATACAACATTACCCAAGATACCCGGTGTTCAAGTCATGGCTATCATTTTATCTGCCTGATTTTGTCTAGTTATTATTTTTGACATTATCTATTCCCAACTTAACATTTGTAAATTAATCTGCCAATTAGTATTACAGGAATGAGTCCAATAAGCAGATTTACTTCTATAAAGGTCAAGTGGTTTCCCTCCACACTGTCTATGTTTTCTACACTGTCTATGTTTCCTACATTGTCTATGTTTTCTACACTGTCTATGTTTCCTACACTGTCTATGTTTTCTACACTATCTATGTTTCCTACACTGTATATGTTTTCTACACTGTCTATGTTTCCTACACTGTCAATGTTTTCTACACTGGCTATGTTTCCTACACTGTGTTTCAAACCAAAATGGAATACATAAGTAATGATGCGACGAATAGAGATAAATATATTGAATTACAGATATATAATAGATAGATTACAATTAGATTATCTTAGATTAGATAGATAGATAGATAGATAGATAGATAGATAGATAGATAGATAGATAGATAGATAGATAGATAGATAGATAGATAGATAGATAGATAGATAGATAGATAGATAGATAGATAGATAGATAGATAGATAGATAGATAGATAGATAGATAGGATAGATAGATAGATGGATGGATGGATGGATGGATGGATGGATGGATGGATGGATGGATAGATAGATAGATAGATAGATAGATAGATAGATAGATAGATAGATAGATAGATAGATAGAGTAGATAGATAGATAGATAGATAGATAGATAGATAGATAGATAGATAGATAGATAGATAGATAGATAGATAGATAGATAGATAGATAGATAGATAGATAGATAGATAGATAGATAGATAGATAGATAGATAACAGTTCTCTATTATAAAATTACACATGAGTATGTAAAGTTTTTATTTCCCACTAATGATTCTAAATATTTCTTTTTTTTTTTTTTTTGTTCAAGCCAAACCAGGTCATGAAGTTGACCAGGTCATGAAGTTCATCAATATTATAAAGTAAAAATAATTAAACAGTATAATGAATGAATTTCTCAGACAAGTGACACTTTAAACAAAGAGCAGCAAACATAATGGAAGTCAGTGCATTGGAGAGTAAATGTCTAATTCATGGAAGTGAGCGAGAATAACGCAAGGTATTGTTCTAGTGTCACGCCAGGTATTGTTCTAGTCTCTCCTGACTCAACATCTGAGATGGGATGGGTGGAAGACTTTGGGACTATGAAGTAAACATTGTTTATAAACTGATTTAATAAAAAGATATTTTGTAAATATCTAATGTTTGTTGTTGTTGTTGTTATGTTGACTCAATGAAGATTGCAATGATTAAAGATGTTTTTATTTTTGACTTATTGAGGATTACAATGATTAAAGATGTTTTTTTTATTTTTGACTTAATGAAGATTGCAATGATTAAAAATGTTTTTATTTTTGACTTATTGAGGATTGCAATGATTAAAGATGTTTTTATTTTTGACTTAATGAAGATTGCAATGATTAAAGATGTTTTTATTTTTGACTTATTGAGGATTGCAATGATTAAAGATGTTTTTATTTTTGACTTAATGAAGATTGCAATGATTAAAGATGTTTTTATTTTTGACTTATTGAGGATTGCAATGATTAAAGATGTTTTTATTTTTGACTTATTGAGGATTGCAATGATTAAAGATGTTTTTATTTTTGACTTAATGAGGATTGCAATGATTAAAGATGTTTTTATTTTTGACCTATTGAGGATTGCAATGATTAAAGATGTTTTTATTTTTGACTTATTGAGGATTGCAATTATTAAAGATGTTTTTATTTTTGACTTATTGAGGATTGCAATGATTAAAGATGTTTTTATTTTTGACTTAATGAAGATTGCAATGATTAAAGATGTTTTTATTTTTTATATGAAGCAAATAACCATTACAAAGAGAGATATGAATGCGTAAGCAAATAAAAAAATCAAAAAAAAAAAATCCAAAAGTCGATTTTTAAGTCTTTCCCTAACATAATTGTACTAGTGCCATAATAGAACTGTGGTCATTATGAGGGTGGTTGCTAGTTGTCATCAGAATGTAGATCATCGCTAGTTGTCGTCATTATGGTGGTCATTGTTAGTTGTCATCATTATAGAGGTCATGCAACAACTCTAAAATAAAAACGACCACAATTATATAAAATAAGAAGTCTGGAAAGTTAAGAATTATAACATTTACTGATACACTCGTTAAATTTACTGATACGCTCGTTACATTCACTGACACACTCGTTACATTTACTGACACACTCGTTACATTTACTGGATATACTCGTTACATTTACTGATACACTCGTTACATTTACTGATACACTCGTTACATGTACTGATATACTCGTTACATTTATTGATACACTCGTTACATTTACTGATACACTCGTTACATTTATTGATACCTCGTTACATTTACTGATACACTCGTTACATTTACTGATACACTCGTTACATTTATTAATACACTCGTTACATTTACTGATACACTCGTTACATTTACTGATACACTCGTTACATTTTCTGATACACTCGTTACATTTACTGACACACTCGTTACATTTACTGACACACCCGTTACATTTACTGATACACTCGTTACATTTACTGATACACTCGTTACGTGTTTGTTTGATCTCATAAATTAAAGTTGTTTTCTTCTTTTAATTGTCTGGTATTAAAGTTTGGTGGATACCTGATAAAACTTTTTGACTTAATATGGTTGGGTGGATAACTGATTACATTTGTTGACGTAATATGATAGTGTTGGTCACTTTTAACTATCGGCACATTCAGTTGGTGCGGGGAAAGTATATTATCTAAGAAGGCTCTGTTTGGTACGTGATATTACGTTGGATGTTGTAACCTTACATTCACATACAGCGGCTTCCTACACTACAGTAAAACTACTCCCTCGGGAATCTTGAGGGCCAATTGTGTGTGAGCGTGCGTTCGGAAATAATGTTATAAATGGCAGACGAAAACCCAAGTGGTGTTTCAATTTAAGCAAAAGAAAATGTGAGAACTTTTATTACTTGCTTTTTCTTTTTACTTATTTATTTAAAATCAAATAACATAAATATATGTCATAAATATAATATCTGTTGTTCGATTAATTATTAATGATGAGAAGACATCTACGAGAGTACAACAGAGAAAACGTCATGTGGGAATCATCGCATTAAAACACCGTTTGGGAATCAGTGAATTAAAACGCCATTTGGGAATCAGTTAATTAAAACACCATTTGGTAATCAGTTAATTAAAACACCATATGGGAATCATTGCTTTAAAACACCATTTGGGATTCATTGCATTAAAACACCATTTGGAAATCATTTCATTAAAACACCATTTGGAAACATTGCATTAAAACACCATTTAGGAATCATTTCATTAGAACAAAATGAAATGCAAACGTGGACAAAATCGAAGAGATTTCTAAAGATATTGACAATATTGATGAAGTGTAAATTAATTATTTATTTTTAAAATGGTCGTTAGTTTTAAGCAACAGCAGATTAAGTACCACTTTTTTTTTCTTTTAACTCTGTCCAGAAATTTGAATTGTGTGTGGGTGTAATCGATAAACTTTGTATATGCTTCCAGTGCATGCAGACGATAAGTGTGTGTCTGTGTATATGTGTCTTGGTGTTTTAATCTGCATGTCTGTGTGTGTCTCTATGTTACAAAGTGGAAATGCGCCTCTGCGTGTGTCTATATGTGCATACGTTTGTATCTGAATGTGTGTGAGTATGGTCGCAGCGACGAGTGAGTTGATATTCAGCTCAGAACATTATTTCGCTTTCAATAATACCCTTGTTGAACTTTGCACAAGGATAAATAAAAGACAAAAGTAATGAAAAAAAGAAAGTAAACTATTCAAGTGCACTGCGCTTCTTCATTTCAAAAAGTTAAACTCGCTGCTCAGAAACAAAACAAATATTTCATAAAAAGTCAGATTTTCGTTTACTTAAACAGAATATATATTGTGATGTATTAAGCGAAAATTGTGTGGATATTATGTAAGTGAACAAGATCCAATTATGTTCTTACACATTTAGTTTTTAGATCTATTCACATTATAGTGAAGCCTCCGTTATGGTAGAAAAACGTGAATCAACTATAAAACATAATTATATAGAGAAAATATTAGGAGAAAAATGGATACAGATTATGGTAGCGTGTTTTGTAAACATTCGTTCTAGAACAATTCTTTCCATATAAACAGATGTAAGGCGAGTCATTTCATTCATATACGTACATTCATACATTTTATAAAGAATAAATATGGTGTTTAACAGGCCTATTTAAAAACAATATACAAAAATATTTTCACGATGAATATAAGAAAAATTGTGAATGATAAATTAGCTTTCCTCAATTCATTTTACTTTTATGAACACACCACTATACACTTTTTTTCTGACACTTTTATATAAATTTTAAATTGCTGGAAACTCTTATAGACATTTAACATCGTTGGACACTCTCAGACATTTAACATCGTTGGACACTCTCACAGACATTTAACTTCGTTGGACACTCTCATAGACATTTAACATCGTTGGACACTCCTCATAGACATTGAACTTCGTTGGACACATTTCTAGAAATAAAGTTTATCTAGACACTCTTCAACATGTTATTTTTTCTGGACGCACGAAAGACTGTAAGTAGTGAAGTAAGATGATAAGTAGTGAAGTAAGATGATAAGTAGTGAAGTAGGATGATAAGTAGTGAAGTAAGATGATAGTAGTGAAGTAAGATGATAAGTAGTGAAGTAAGATGGGAGGTAGTGAAGTAAGATGATAAGTAGTGAAGTAAGATGATAAGCAGTGAAGTAAGATGATAAGTAGTGAAGTAAGATATATAGGTCTTGTTGTTGGGGGGTAGGTCTCACTCTATTTACCAAACTTTGATCATAACTGACCAGAACGGAAACACTCGTCAGACAAAATAATAAAGACACAGGTGGACGATTAGGGAGACAATTAAAACATAGTTTTGAACATAAATATACGAATAGATACATAGATAATATTAGATAGATAGATAGATAAATAGATAGATAGATAGATAGATAGATAGATAGATAGATAGATAGATAGATAGATAGATAGATAGATAGATAGATAGATAGATAGATAGATAGATAGATAGATAGATAGATAGATAGATAGATGAGATAGATAGATAGATAGATAGATTAGATAGATAGATAGATAGATAGATAGATATATGTGTGTGTGTGTGTGTGTGTGTAAATGTAAGTACATTATGGGATATATTTACATTGAGAAAGCATGATCACTTTATACTACACACAACAATGTATTATATAGGAATTTGACAAAAAATTTTAAAGAAGAAAGAAAATGTTCTATTTATAGATTCACAAAAGTTGAAAGTGCCCCACAAATTAAAAAAAACAAACCTTGCGGTTATCATAAATTATTTAAAGACGACTCCTTGCGGCATTTTCAGTCGGACAGACTGTCATCCACCAATGAAACATCTTCTCTCGCTTATGACGAACTGCATTTTATTGCTTGATCTGTCCCTGTGTGATTAGTCTCCCCTGACTAACATGCAGAGTGTCACTATGTCGATCAGAACAAATGGAGTTATTCCCCATGACTATATGGTGTTGACAAACACAAACGGACAAAGGAAGAAAGAGAAATAAAGATTGGTGTACTATTGTGTACTATTGTGTACTATTATGTTTGGATACAGGTCAATTAGGGAAACTACTTTTTTTATGATTTGACTACTCTCAATAATTAATATTTAGAATTGTTGAATTTAACTCTTTACTTAGAAATACATTTCTAAGTTCAATTTAGCTATGTTGTAGTTCTGCCCAACAAATAAATAAGATTAATAAAACTGGTAAATGTATAGTTTTGACATTTCGATTCTATCAATGAAACATTATCTGCACAGACAACTCAAAAATTTTTCGCTATAAATTAAAATATCAATGGTGGAGAAACTCCCTTTTTCCGAAAATGATAAGATGACATTTTAACACGTGAGTAAAATTTCTAATTATGTGATAGGTATCAAAAGGTTGTGTGCTAGGTACTAATAGGTTGTTATGATAGGTATCAATAGGTTGTGTGATAGATACTATAAGGCTGTGTGGATAGATACCAATATACTACGTTATTGGCACCAATAGGCTGTGTAATAGATACTAATAGGCTGTGTGCTAGGTACTGATAGTTTGTGTGCTGGGTACTAATGGGGCAGATGAAGTGTAGAATTCATAAGAAGGGATTGTAAGTGGGGTTAGCACAACGCCCAGCCGCCTTTACTTCCCCCAACTTAAGGCCAGGTACCCATTTAAAGCTGGGTGGACTTGTGGGACGATTTTGGAAACAAATTTCACCTCGAAAAAATTCCCATGGGTTTCACTGAGGATCGAACCCAGGACTCTCCAAAAGCCTACAGTCAAGTATCTACACCACTCGGCCATCCGTCCCTTATATAATTTGTGTGCTAGGTACTAATAGGTTGTGTGATATATACCTATAGGCTGTGTGATAGGTACTAATATGTTGAAATCGCTAAAATTGTCACTGAAAACCTGAAGATTTATTTTTTCTCCTTCCCCATTTCCCAATACAGTTTACATTTAAAAACATGAAGACATCCCAACAGATTAACATTCCTAAATACAGATATTCCCACATACAGTCAATACACCATACAGACATTCCCACCCTACATTAATTTCCAGATAAAGACATTCCTAATTAAAGACAGTCCTGCGTACATAATGTTCTAAATATGGACATTTCCAAATATATCACTCAGAATACATACAGATATTCCTAAAGACTGTAGTAGTTTTCCTAAATAAACAATTCTTCATACAAACATTTCCACATACAGATATACTACATACAGACATTCCTACATACAGACACTCCTACATACACATTCTTCTCCGCAATACAGTCATTACTGTTTTTTAAATAGACATTCCACTTGCAGACATTCTAAAAAAGACATTCTACATACATAAAGACATTGCCAAATACAGACATAACTTCAATCAGACATTCACACATTTAGATGTTCCTAAGGAACAGACATACACCACGGTAAGATGTTTTCAACATACATAGACATTTACCAACAAACATTCAAACACAAAAATACTGACATCACCACATACAATTTAGTACTATATCATGTGATCAACGATGTAGCCAGTCATCAGAGAGTTATTCCAATTCACGTCCGGGTCACGTCAGGGAAGGCCCATTTAATTTTTATCGGAACAAACCAAATTACTTGGACCCCTGTGTAGTCACATGGACACACCTTTCTGTTGGTCAAAGGTAAAATTTTATAATCATTAGATCTATATTTAGACAACTCATCAAGATCCAACTTTGACATCATATTCCAGTGGTTCTCACATTGTTTCACGACCCACTCTGTTTGGTTTCCAGACCCACACATAAAAACATATTTTTTTTTTGTTCGTAAAAAAAATCTATGACAGAAATTGAGAATAAAAGGAAAATTAATTATATAAATAGTTTTCCCCTTTTAAGTTGCCAAACTTTTCAAACTTTAAGTTTTGTACTATATTGATAAAAAGAGTTGTAATTTTACAAATATCGAATCTTGATTTTTTTAACTTTAAATTTTAATTTTTTCTCCATCCACCTAAACTTCATCCACATCCACATCCCACTGGTTAGTCATGCGATCCAGACTTTGAGAAACACTGCTATATTTATTGATACATTATGAGCCCAGATATCAATTATCTATGTATCCCACAATTCAGTGTCAACACAAACTCTCTAAGCAAGTATATTTAAACATTTATCCATAACACAATATATGAAATGTAAACAATTCCAAAACATATTTAACATATTAGATGAAAAGGGAAATTAAGCAATTGGGCTCGTTCCATTCTGACACAGGACGTGTTAGCGCATTTTCAAAGTTATGTATCAGTACGTTTGTTAGCTTTCAGTAAATATTTGTAAATTTTGGAAATGTTTATAAATTCAATTGTGTAATGCATATATCTCTAAAAAAAATATTATAAAGACGTTTTTTTTATATTTGAAAAAAAAAAATTATTTTCTCTTTAAATCTAACTACAAGCGGATTTGTGGTTTACTTGAAATAGGAATCTATAATTGAAAACATTCGAAATTGTAGTCATTTAATCGTCCGAAAACTCCGTCAATTGTTGCATAGCTCTGATACTTTCAATTTAAACTTCAGAACACAAGCTACTATTTCCATTTGATGAGTTTCTTTAATAAATCTTGAGGAAAACTACGTGCTGCAATATTTCGCAGACCAAATGAATGGGTTATTGAACGTACAAGGTGTAGAATGGGGCTATATATATAATATATAGGCCCCTTCGGAGCCCCGGAAGCCCGGCCCTCAGAGGTCCTATCGCGAAATGTACTTTTGATGTACACATGGCAGGCCAAGACCTACAAAATGATATATACATCATGGGTCTAGGACTCTATGGTTGCTGAGATATAGCGCGCTCCTTTATTAATATAGCTTATATAGTAAAAACGGTACTTTATAAGCCCCCTTTTACGGCCCTCAGAGGTCAGATCGCGAAATGGAAAAAAAGTCATTTCTTGACAGGCCAAGACCTACAAAATGATATATACATCATGGGTCTAGGACTTATGGTTGTTGAGATCTAGGGTGATGACGGACGGACAGACAGACAGACAGACAGACAAACGGGGACAATAGAGCATTTTTTTTTCGAAAATGCCTTTAAAATGTGTTAGTTTTACAAAAAAACTTAATAAGTAAGACGAAAAAATTAATTTACATGAAGTTTTTCAAAAAATAATTATGAAAAATTGATACATCTAATTTATTAATGTTTATTTATATTTATGTGTATTTATTTATTTTTGGAATTCGAACAATAGAAATCCTAAAATAATAAAAAAAAATGTATTTAAAATTAGAAATCCAGATTAAATTTCTGATAATTTATTTTAACTACATTAAGATATTCAAATAAGTATTTTTATGAGCTGATCGTATAACGAATTTCTATACAACTTGTTTCTCTATCCGGGCAGACAGAAATCAAATGAGATAGGCAATGTTCTTGAATGATTCACTCATTATATAAATAGGCATCAAAGAAAACTACCATGTCTCAAACTGAGTCCAAACCTTTTATTTTTGTTTGTTTCGGCTTTTTAATCTAACGAAATTAACTCAAAAATTTGGAGTTCACATAGCAAGAGCCAGTGGATAAAAAAATTTCAAAGTTAAAGAAATAGCTCAAGTGATATCTTCAAATGTTAATTAAATGTTGAATACATTAATGGCCGAAATTGGTGATGAAAAAAACGGGAAAATAGAGATATGTTGTTTTTTAATCCTAAATTTTTTTAAGCAAACTGAAGCGAAGGGGGACACACGGTGTGTTGGGTGATTTCTATTAGTGTCTGGCTTCATGGAAATGTTGTATGCCTGTCTTCATGGAAATGTTGTATGTCTGGCTTCATGGAAATGTATGTCTGGCTTCATGGAAATGTTGTATGTCTAGCTTCATGGAAATGTTGTATGTCTGGCTTCGTGGAAATGTTGTATGTCTGGCTTTGTGGAAATGTTGTATGTCTTGCTTCGTGGAAATGTTGTATGTCTGGCTTCATGGAAATGTTGTATGTCTGGCTTCATGGAAATGTATGTCTGGCTTCATGGAAATGTTGTATGTCTGGCTTCATGGAAATGTATGTCTGGCTTCATGGAAATGGTGCATGTCTTGCTTCATGGAAATGTTGTATGTCTGGCTTCATAGAAATTTTGTTGTTTTTGTTTGTTTAATTAAATAGTAGCGGGAAAATGAGTAATGGCTTTTAAAACGAGATGATTTAACTAGGTAAATATCGCAAGATCGTTAACACCGTTGATATGTGAAGTCCCTGTCAGTAAAAGATGTTTATTTCTGACAGGCTGTAAACCACTATGGGACAGTTTTTGTATTCTATGATTTATGTTTATTTCTGACAGGCTGTAAACCACTATGGGACAGTTTTTGTATTCTATGATTTATGTTTATTTCTGACAGGCTGTAAACCACTATAGGACAGTTTTTGTATTCTATGATTTATGTTTATTTCTGACAGGCTGTAAACCACTATGGGACAGTTTTTGTATTCTATGATTTATGTTTATTTCTGACAGGCTGTAAACCACTATGGGACATTTTTTGTATTCTATGATTTATTCGAGAAAAAGAATTATTGTTGCTGTCCAGTTATTTAAGGGGACGGATGGCCGTGTGGTAAAGAGCTCGACCGTCGACTTGAGGGTCCCTGGTTTGATCTACGTTGAGGAACAATGGATTTTTTTATGTATGGTTAAAGTTCCCGGTATGTCTCCCGTGGTGCCTCCACAGCCATCTAAGAGATTTCATCTCATTCTTACAGGGACCTCACACACAGCAAGTCAAGTCAGTTGATTCTCTGCTCCATAGAACAGGTGATAATTACACAGACAGTACTTAATGTGACCCACTGGACTTGATTTAAGGAAATAATACTGTCCACACAATACACCATTGCTGTTGTACCTTCACTCAGTGTTGACGTGTAGTTTGTGTAGTTTGTGACAGATGGAATGGAAATTGTTTCAACGCACTAAAGGTGGCGTGCATGAGCATCAATGGATTTACGCTAACAAGTCTCGTCTCTCTAATGGTGTCCGCTATAAGCATTACAAAATGTTTAAATTGTCACGTGGCATAAATTGACAATCCATCTACCCGGGGAAAACTGCGGGGGAATGGACTTTAAATTTGACTGGTTTGTCCAAGGCCAACAACTGTATGTGGCATGCTAAAAGTGTGGGGGGGGGGAGGGGTGCCTAACCCCCCCCCCCCCCCCCCATTACAGCCTAAAATAATTTTTAGTTTTTCTGTGTTTGTGTGCTTTGTTATTTTGTTAAAATATGAACTTTACTATTTCGTAAAGTCATGTAAATATTCTACAATACTTCTGTAACATTCTTTTTTAGCCATGGGCAACGGACTCCAAGATCTAATCGTGGCACGAAACATCAACAAACTGGTCTAGAATCAAATTTAATTACGTGAATTAATCCATTGGACGAAATATATTCCATTTTAGAAGAGTTCTTCAATTATACTGGTGTTCTCCCATTAGTCCAGGAATATATTATAAAGCGTTGTCAGAAAACTATGGGAAATTACGGGTGTTTATTTCATGAAATGAAATGGTCACTGTATAACATTTTTGGGTTTAAATATATATTTAGGTCAATGGGTTTAAATGTACCGATCGGAACCACCTATAACATAATATCAGGCAGTGGCATTGCTCGGCAATAGTCTAGTTTGCCTAGACAAAATGATGTGTCGGGCCTAAAGTCAAGGATATAGATAGTTTATTTTTAAATAATAAATATGTATTATGAAGATACGTGTTATGAAGATACGTGTTAGGAATAAATGTGTTATGAAGTTACGTGTTATGAAGAAATGTGTTATGAAGATTTGTGTTATGAAGATACGTGTTATGAAGAAATGTGTAATGAAGATACGTGTTCTGAAGATACGTTTTTAAAGATACGTGTTATGAAGATACGTGTTATGAAGAAATGTGTTATGAAGAAATGTGTTATGAAGATACGTGTTATGAAGATACGTGTTATGAAGAAATGTGTTACGAAGATACGTGTTATGAAGATACGTGTTATGAAAAAATGTGTTATAAAGATACATGTTATAAAGATACGTGTTATAAAGATACGTGTTATGAAAGTTGAAGTAAAATACACATAAAGACAATTTTTATATATAAATTTGGGTTCGGGTGGTCGTGGGGTGTGGAGCGCTCGATTACCGACCGGAGAGTCCTGGGTTCGAAACTTGGGATTTTTTAGGTCCTGTTGTAAGTCCCCAAGTCTACCCAGCTTTAAATGGGTACCTGACTTTAGATGCCGTGGTTACTGAAACATAGTAAGAATTCTACACTTCATCTGCCCCGACAAGTCACTAAATAAATACCAAATCAAAAATAATAACCAATGATCCAGTTATAAAATTATTGGTATCACTGAGTTCATAAATAAATAATATGGCGGTAATCGGAAACATCGATCTAATCGAGAATTGTGCATTCTGTATAATGTATGCTCTGCGGTTTATGGAGAAAGTTTGATGGAATAAATTTGGTTGGAAAAATAGACTTAGCATAAGGAAATGATATGTTATATGTAATATTGTAAAACTTGAAAAAGTTGGATTATTCTAAATGGAGTTGAGGTGGTGATTATAACGTTTCAAGATTCAAATTAAAGTATGTTTGCCTTGGGCCCACAGATATCCCTGTATGCCTCAACATGGGATAACTAAAACTCTTAGAATGGCTGTGGCTTTCACTGGCTTATATCTATGATAAGATACCTGCTGATGTCTCACACTGTAACATGCTATTTCTACACTCTGCCATGTAAGGTATAGCTGCTTTCAACTATTTGTAACGTCTAGTTCACTATTCTCAACTATTTGTAACGTCTAGTTCACTATTCTCAACTATTTGTAACGTCTAGTTCACTATTCTCAACTATTTGTAACGTCTAGTTCACTATTCTCAACTATTTGTAACGTCTAGTTCACTATTCTCAACTATTTATTAAACGTACTACTTCAAATATTTCTGACATTTCAAGGCAGCCAGCAAATTAAATCCGTGGCACTAAAATACACCACTTTTTGGTTTATAAAAACAATTCACTCATTTTCAAACATCTTCATTCAGCAGTGATTAATACGCTAGTGCTGTATTTCATAGATTTATGTGTATATCGTTGCTCTAACATCACAGTAATATGATTGTTCCGTCTTGTATTGATCTGTGTTTATTATAGCACATCACATTCATGAAGTTCATTTTTTTCCTAATAATGTCTTGAAAACATTTGTGTATTTCGCTAGAGAGTCTAGTTCCTCTTTTGTTAGGAATATGTTGCATTTTTCTTCCCTCTTACATTTTAATATGAGTTGAAGAGTCTTAGACTACCCATTGAATGTACTCATGCACAATGTAGTATTGATCATATGAACATCTTAAAGTAATAGCTGAATAACATTTTGTTTTGTGTCTACTCGGCCCATTCTATGAGAAGAATGAAAGAAAGATAAGAATCGAGACTTAATGTACTTTTAAATAAGCTGGACAAAATTGTCCGCTTTACAGATGTAAACGTTATTATTAATGGAACTAATTACTGATGAAATTCCTATTTGAGGGTTTGAGTTTCATATAAATTATATACCTACTTGTGATATAGCTGTTTCCTACCACAGAATAGGATATAAACATCATGTGTTTCATAAAGACAAGTTCATAATACTCTTCGATATAGTCTCATTAAGTTAACGACATATCTCTATAGTTGTATTGTATATGTATCTTTCTTTGGACTAGCAGAGTAGCATATATTAAATTTAAAACTCAATCTCTGAACTTACGGTTACGTGTATCGATCATTTTGCTTCGCTGCAATGGAATAATTCTGTTGGTTTTACTAAACTAAGTATTAACGAAAGTAAACTTGTATTACTTTTTTTTTCTTTGGCTTTAAAACTTGATTTATTAATGCGCTAACGTCAACTATGCTCTATGTAATGATTGAAGTAGCATTCATTAGAAACATTAATAATCACCAAAAAACAAAAGGACATAAAATAAAAACGTTAGAAATCACACACACACAAATGTCGCTATGTTATACAAATCAAAACCTAAATTCAATGTATTAGTGGTATTACAGTCGGGTTACTTCACTTTACAGTAATACTGATTTATAAATGAATAGCAAAGTCAATATTGAACTCGACTGTATTAGTGGTATTAAAGTCAAAGTGAAGTCAATATTGAACTCGACTCACACTTGTTGCCGGGCTCACTATCTGGTAAAGCCGAAAATGTTCGCTGCAAGTCTTCTAAACCCACAGAGACGACATATGAGAACAAACACCTGTTAATGTGTCCTTTCGTTTCCCCAAACGACCACATCGGTTAAAGTTAAAAAAATATAGAATACCTGTTGTGGTATTAAAGTAAAGGTGTCAGAATAAATCTGTAATTTTTTTTTTCTATTTGAAGTGCTTTGTATAAATATTATTCTATTTAAAGTGCTTTGTGTACATTTCGTTCTAGTATTTAAAATGATCTTTCTCTTTCTAGCTTACATCCCCTAACCTTTCCTAAAGTCTCTCCCTCTCTCGCTCTCTCTCTTCCTCTCTAAGTTCACAAAATTCTCTAAAACTTCGTTCAAAAACCGGATAAAGTTTATGTGCACACTAAAATTGAAACAAAGTTTTTTAAACTACTTCATTTGTAATTTAAATGAAATACTTTATTTTGTATTTGTCGCTAACAGACGTAACAACACACACACACACACACACAAATGTTAAAAATAACTATAAATAATTAGTGACACAATTTACCTGTGTCAATAAAATGAAAATATTTCAATCAAACTAACTGGCATCTCACATCTGGCATAAACATATTCAACAGAATTAAAATTGGGAAAAATGAATAAAACTTCATTACCTTAATTCGAAAGACTGAAGATCAACAATACTGCCAGACTATTCTATTCTTCAACTGTACTGCTAGGGAAAACTATCTGTTGTAATTTTTATTCTTTTGGTCGTAAAAAGAGTATCTCTTACTTTCTTTTTATAAAGAAATCAATTAAAGTTGTTTTTTTAACTTTCTTTTTCACAGGGACACTAACTCCTGCAACTTTAAGTTCTTGTCTCCCCCTGTTCCTTACTTTGAGTTAGCCAGAATGGATGAGAAATTCCACTTTTTATATTTTCATGAGACTATGACTTTTTTTTAAGCACCGTGTCTGGCACCCCGCGCAGTTTGTCGCAGAGATTGCGTGGACGCGATCTGATTGGTCCATAGCTCTGACTCCCACATACCCATACATACACACAGTCCAAGCAGTTAGAAAATGAAACTTGTCAAATAATTGACATCTGCTGATAGACGAGTGAAAATAGACACGCTCTGTTTCTTCAAATAATGTGTGTGTGCGTGTGTGTGTGTGAGAGTGTGTGTTTGTGTGAGAGAGTGTGTGTTTGCATTGGGAGAGAGAAATTTACTAAAATTACATTAAAGTTTTATGAATATTAGATACTTGTTGCAGAAAAAAGCCAGATAAAAAAATATTTCTTCAGACCAGCACATTAAATCTTTTTGAAACTTGTCCAGTTCGTTCAAATTAATTCACAATGAAACTATTAAAGTAAACATTTCTAGGGTCTATTTTTAATGTATAACACGTTCATTGTTGCCATAACGTTGGATGGATTGTTGGGTGGATGGATGGATGGATGGATGGGTGGATGGATGGATGGATGGATGGATGGGTGGATGGATGGATGGGTGGATGGATGGGTGGATGGATGGGTGGATGGATGAGTGAATGGATGGATGGATGGGTGGATGGGTGGATGGATCGATGGGTGGATGGATGGGTGGATGGATGGATTGTTGGATTGATGGATTGATGGATTGATGGATGGATGGGTGGATAGATTGTTGGATTGATGGATGGGTGGATGGATGGATGGATTGTTGGATTGATGGATGGGCGGATGGATGAATGGAGATGTGCGCTAAAAGGTTGTACTTGCACAGAGCGTTAAATACACAACTGCAAACAAGTCAGTTGTATGTGTTTATATTGACGTCTGTACATATAGAACAATGGTGGGCCAACATTTTGAGCCTTGAGCCGATGCGGCTCTTAAATTTGGTAATAAACCGACCAAAACCAAGGATGGAGTGAACAAATATAAGTTAAACGTCGTTGTAATGTATGTGAATGAGTGGAGCGTGGGTCTGATGAAATGGTCTGACGTCATTGTAATGTATGTGAATGAGTGGAGCGTGGGTCTGATGAAATAGTCTGACGTCATTGTAATATATGTGATTGAGGGGAGCGTGGGTCTGATGAAATAGTCTGACGTCATTGTAATGTATGTGAATGAGTGGAGCGTGGGTCTGATGAAATGGTCTGACGCCCCAACTTGGCTCTGGGTCGTAATTCGCCCATGTAAAATATAGAGTGTAACACTATAAATCTAGTTCGTTTTTACTGTACTGTGATAGCTTGTTCCATATTTGATTGAACCTTGATAGTCTGTTCCTTATTTGATTGAACCGTGATAGTCTGTTCCCTATTTGATTGAACCGTGATACATTGTTCCCTATGTGATTAAACCGTGATAGTCTGATCCCTATGTGATTGAACTGTGATATTCTGTTCCCTATGTATTTTTTAACCATGATCAAGTTAAGAATTATATATTCAACCATTTTGCTAAGTCTCATGTTATTTTAAAAAAAAAACAATAGTCATTTTGTATTAATGAACTAATTTATCTGATTCTCTTCACCGATGTCTGGAATTTGACTGTAAGTAGTTCAGATACAATTGAAGTATTACTTAACAATGATATTTATATCACTCTGAAACAATAATTACCGATTATGTTATGAATTTCACTACATCTGACGAGGCCAATAACCTTGTTAAGATTTTTTCTCCGTTGATTATATAAGTATATAATAACACGGTCTGGTGACAGGTTTTGATGACATTTTTTTAAGTGTATGTTTTATAATAGCTGTATATTATACCACTACATTGTAGCTAACAAAATGTTAACATACATGCTGTATGATACTATAACACATTATGTTCAAAGTATTTCAGTTATTATTCCAACACAAAAACTCTTCTTCCGTATTTCCAACACAAAATCTATTGTTCCCTATTTCCAACACAAAAACTCTTCTTCCCTATTTCCAACACAAAAACTCTTCTTCCGTATTTCCAACACAAAAACTCTTCTTCCCTATTTCCAACGCAAAAACTCTTCTTCCCTATTTCCAACACAAAAACTCTTCTTCCCTATTTCCAACACAAAAACTCTTCTTCCGTATTTCCAACACAAAAACTCTTCTTCCCTATTTCCAACGCAAAAACTCTTCTTCCCTATTTCCAACACAAAAACTCTTCTTCCCCTATTTCCAACACAAAAACTCTTCTTCCGTATTTCCAACACAAAAACTCTTCTTCCCTATTTCCAACACAAAAACTCTTCTTCCCTATTTCCAACACAAAAACTCTTCTTCCCTATTTCCAACACAAAAACTCTTCTTCCCTATTTCCAACACAAAAACTCTTCTTCCCTATTTCCAACACAAAAACTCTTCTTCCCTATTTCCAACACAAAAACTCTTCTTCCCTATTTCCAACACAAAAACTCTTCTTCCCTATTTCCAACACAAAAACTTTTCTTCTTCCCTATTTCCAACACAAAAACTCTTCTTCCCTATTTCCAACACAAAAACTCTTCTTCCCTATTTCCAACACAAAAACTCTTTCTTCCCTATTTCCAACACAAAACTCTTCTTCCGTATTTCCAACACAAAAACTCTTCTTCCCTATTTCCAACACAAAACTCTATTCTTTCCCTATTTCCAACACAAAAGCTCTTCTTCCCTATTTCCAACACAAAAACTCTTCTTCCGTATTTCCAACACAAAAACTCTTCTTCCGTATTTCCAACACAAAATCTATTCTTCCCTATTTCCAACACAAAAACTCTTCTTCCGTATTTCCAACACAAAAACTCTTCTTCCCTATTTCCAACACAAAAACTCTTTCTTCCTATTTCCAACACAAAAATTTCTCTCTTCTTCCCTATTTCCAACACAAAAACTCTTCTTCCGTATTTCCAACACAAAAACTCTTCTTCCCTATTTCCAACACAAAAACTCTTCTTCCGTATTTCCAACACAAAAACTCTTCTTCCCTATTTCCAACACAAAAACTCTTCTTCCCTATTTCCAACACAAAAACTCTTCTTCCCTATTTCCAACACAAAAACTCTTCTTCCCTATTTCCAACACAAAAACTCTTCTTTCCGTATTTCCAACACAAAAACTCTTCTTCCGTATTTCCAACACAAAAACTCTCTTCTTCCTTCGTATTTCCAACACAAAACTCTTCTTCCGTATTTCCAACACAAAAACTCTTCTTCCCTATTTCCAACACAAAAACTCTTCTTCCCTCTATTTCCAACACAAAAACTCTTCTTCCGTATTTCCAACACAAAAACTCTTTCTTCCCTATTTCCAACACAAAAACTCTTCTTCCGTATTTCCAACACAAAAACTCTTCTTCCCTATTTCCAACACAAAAACTCTTCTTCCGTATTTCCAACACAAAAACTCTTCTTCCCTATTTCCAACACAAAAACTCTTCTTCCCTATTTCCAACACAAAAACTCTTCTTCCCTATTTCCAACACAAAAACTCTTCTTCCCTATTTCCAACACAAAAACTCTTCTTCCCTATTTCCAACACAAAAACTCTTCTTCCCTATTTCCAACACAAAAACTCTTCTTCCGTATTTCCAACACAAAAACTCTTCTTCCCTATTTCCAACACAAAAAAACTCTTCTTCCCTATTTCCAACACAAAAACTCTTCTTCCCTATTTCCAACACAAAAACTCTTCTTCCGTATTTCCAACACAAAATCTCTTCTTCCCTATTTCCAACACAAAAAAACTCTTCTTCCCTATTTCCAACACAAAAACTCTTCTTCCGTATTTCCAACACAAAAACTCTTCTTCCCTATTTCCAACACAAAAACTCTTCTTCCCTATTTCCAACACAAAAACTCTTCTTCCCTTTTCCAACACAAAACTATTTCCAACACAAAAACTCTTCTTCCCTATTTCCAACACAAAAACTCTTCTTCCCTATTTCCAACACAAAACTCTTCTTCCCTATTTCCAACACAAAAACTCTTCTTCCCTATTTCCAACACAAAAACTCTTCTTCCCTATTTCCAACACAAAAACTCTTCTTCCCTATTTCCAACACAAAAACTCTTCTTCCCTATTTCCAACACAAAAACTCTTCTTCCGTATTTCCAACACAAAAACTCTTCTTCCCTATTTCCAACACAAAAACTCTTCACTTCTTCCGTATTTCCAACACAAAAACTCTTCTTCCCTATTTCCAACACAAAAAACTCTTCTTCCCTATTTCCAACACAAAAACTCTTCTTCCCTATTTCCAACACAAAAACTCTTCTTCCCTATTTCCAACACAAAAACTCTTCTTCCCTATTTCCAACACAAAAACTCTTCTTCCCTATTTCCAACACAAAACTCTTCTTCCCTATTTCCAACACAAAAACTCTTCTTCCGTATTTCCAACACAAAAAACTCTTCTTCCCTATTTCCAACACAAAAACTCTTCTTCCTATTTCCAACACAAAAACTCTTCTTCCCTATTTCCAACACAAAAACTCTTCTTCCCTATTTCCAACACAAAAACTCTTCTTCCTATTTCCAACACAAAAACTCTTCTTCCCTATTTCCAACACAAAACTCTTCTTCCCTATTTCCAACACAAAACTCTTCTTCCCTATTTCCAACGCAAAACTCTTCTTCCCTATTTCCAACACAAAAAACTCTTCTTCCTATTTCCAACACAAAAACTCTTCTTCCCCTATTTCCAACACAAAAACTCTTCTTCCCTATTTCCAACACAAAACTCTTCTTCCCTATTTCCAACACAAAACTCTTCTTCCCTATTTCCAACACAAAAACTCTTCTTCCCCTATTTCCAACACAAAAACTCTTCTTCCCTATTTCCAACACAAAAAACTCTTCTTCCCTATTTCCAACACAAAAACTCTTCTTCCCTATTTCCAACACAAAAACTCTTCTTCCCTATTTCCAACACAAAAACTCTTCTTCCGTATTTCCAACACAAAAACTCTTCTTCCTATTTCCAACACAAAAACTCTTCTTCCCTATTTCCAACACAAAAACTCTTCTTCCGTATTTCCAACACAAAAACTCTTCTTCCCTATTTCCAACACAAAACTCTTCTTCCCTATTTCCAACACAAAAACTCTTGTTGCCTATTTCCAACACAAAAACTCTTGTTTCCAACACATTTTCCAACACAAAAACTCTTGTTGCCTATTTCCAGCACAAAAATCCTTGTTCCCTATTTCCAACACAAAAATCCTTGTTCCCTATTTCCAACACAAAAACTCTTGTTTCCTATTTCCAGCACAAAAATCCTTGTTCCCTATTTCCAACACAAAAACCCTTGTTCCCTATTTCCAACACAAAACTATTGTTGCCTAATTCCAACAAAAAACTCTTGTTGCCTATTTCCAACACAAAAACTCTTGTTGCCTATTTCCAACACAAAAACTCTTGTTCCCTATTTCCTTCCTCCGACTCTGCTGACAAATGCAATGAGGAAAACGTAATTTAAAATAGATTATTTAAAATAAACAATTATATAAATTATCATTAACAATTTATCATTAGTACTTAACAAGATTTGTTACTGAGAAAAGGGGGACACAACTTGGGTAGGTATATATTCTTTTCTCTGTCACGTGATTTCGATCTCAGTCTCTACACCCTGGCCAGTCCATTCCTTAATGTCCGCAATCCAGTTATGTCTATGATGACCTCTTTAAGGCACCCTTCCATTGGTACATTGCATTTTGTGGGTCTCACACTTCTTGACCGACCGTGTCAAAAAATATTTGGCTGTGTGACCCATCATAATAAACTATCTCGTTGACTCGACCCTCCAACCTATTCAAGTAAAATCTATCATAAAAGAATTAGAATAAAATTATCAATAATTGTATACAGAGATTGCCCCGCTTTGTTGATTTGAAAACTTTAATTTCTTTGACGTGAATAGAAACAGAGCTCCAAGAGTTCATGCATCGATACGCTATCCTTTTATTATAAATTGTAAATCTCCCGTGACCCCTCCCCCCCCAACATTGAGACCCACTGCATTACTCTATCTCTCGGGGTCGTGTGGTAGGAGACATGTCCGTACCATGTCAGCTGTAGCCAGGAACAGTTGTATGATAAATAATAACGTTGTATGATAAGTACGTAGACTTGTTTTTGAGCTCTTGGTAACTAACTGAGATAACAGCAGCTGCGAGATTTCAAAAGTATTCAATAATGTATGAATCTGGTATGTGTTCTAATGGTTTTAATAAATTTGGTTTTTTAGTAAATTAATCAACAATTCATCAATGGGGAAAAACATTGTTGCATAAGATATCGATAAACAAAAGCTATACATTACAAAACATTACTTCATGTACTTCATTTTATCTTTGTTCTATAAGCATTTTTTTGCATGTTAATATATATATATATATATATATATATATATATTTATAGTAGTGTAAATAAAATATTTAATTACAATTAATTCAATGTTTAAAGTTATAACAACTAAATGTTTCATTTCTTAGTCTTAAATATTGACGGCCTTCGATGTGTACAGGTCATGTCTACAAACCCCTACACCAGGCTACACGTTTGTTCACTTGTTATACAAACTAATATAAGTATAATAGTGCCCCAATGACTGTCCCCAGGGGAAGTCACGTGAACGTGGCACGAATCACAGTTCCAAATGTATCGATCAAGTTGTGAGATGTCGTTCATGGGAAATAAAGTATCGTAATAAAAACTACCTACAGCAAATATGTCTTGAATTCCTTGAAAACTTAAAATCATAGAGAAAACGTAAATGATGTATAATTTTTAGAGGATTTAATTAGTTTAATTTCCCTTCAAGTTATGATTGGCCTTAAATTATAAAGTGTTGGCTTAAATTATAAAGTGTTGCCTTAAATTATAAAGTGTTAGCTTAAATTATAAAGTATTGCCTTAAATTAAAAAGTGTTGCCTTAAATTATAAGGAAATGCTTTAAACTATCCAATAAAAATTGTAGATCGCAGCATCGTTTTTACAATATCTCCCCCCCCCCACCCTCATACACGTGTCTCACACGACCACACTCACTATCTCTCTCTCTCTTTTTAAATTATAAAATGTTGCCGTAAATTATAAAGTAATGCTTTAAATTATCCAATAAAATTGTAGATCACAGCAATATCCCCCTCTCACACACGACCACACTCACTACCTCACTCTTTTAAGCAGGGAGTTAAAATAATAAGTGTTATATTTTTTTATTTGTATCCCTGACGTCATTAGCAAGGGAATGGGCCAGGTGGGGGAGGGAAGGGTAATGCCCCACCCCGACACAAAGGACCAATAATTGTTGTTGATTTTGATATAAAAAGTCTAAACTATATCAGTTTGTTCTATAAAACATTTTGTTGATAAACACATGTGTGTACATTTCTCTTATTTGTACTTTTAGTACTTAAATTAAATATTTAAGAAAAGGGTCATAAAAATTAAAAAATTTTAACATCTCGCTTGTCATAAGTTGACAATGTTACTTGATATTTTAAACGATAGCTGATGGAGTGAATTGATAGATGGTATACCACACAATGTTACTTGATATTTTAAACGATAGCTGATGGAGTGAATTGATAGATGTTATATCACACTATAATTTTACTTGATGTTTTCACCGATAGATGATGAAGTGAATTGATCAATGGTATACCACACAATAATTTTGGCAGGAGGGGCGCCTATTCCCAAATTTTATCCTCCCCCCACCCCAACTAGGCTAAATCTGATTTGAAGTCCATGTACATACATACCTATATATCAAATAGCCTTAATATTCGTATTTAAAAAAAAGTATTACGACATAATGATTTTAAAAAGGAAATAATAAACTTTGATCCGACTCCGTTCATTTTATTTAAATACCAAATTAAAAGTGAATGATAGATTGCTAATGAAAATGTCGGTCTGGCCTCCGAGAAACTAAATTTGTTGATTAGTATTCTTATCAGAGACTCTGGTGAACAGAGGATTAGGAGATGCTCAATAACAACTTCTCCCGTTATGTACAACAATACATTAGTTTGATTTGTTGTTATCATTAAATCTGTAAAAAAAAAATATGGAGGCGATCGGAAGCAGATTACTCTATTTAATATATATCTGGCACGATGGCACAGAGTTAGTTAAGTTCAAGTGGACAATGATAATGCAGCCCCAATATCTTGCCAAATAATAATAGAGTAAAGGCCAACTCATGCAGTGGTAATAGAAGTACAGCCCTCATCTAGTCTGTGTATGAGAAGTCTGTGTGGGAGAAATCTGTGTGTGAGAAGTCTGTGTGTGAGAAGACTGAGTGTGAGAAGTCTGTTAGTGAGAAGTCTGTGTGAGAAGTATGTGTTTGAGAGAAGTCTGTGTGGGAGAAATCTGTGTGTGAGAAGTCTGTGTGTGAGAAGACTGTGTGTGAGAAGTCTGTGTGTGAGAAGTCTGTGTGTGAGAAGTCTGTGTGGGAGAAGTCTGTGTGTGAGAAGTCTGTGTGTGAGAAGACTGAGTGTGAGAAGTCTGTTAGTGAGAAGTCTGTGTGAGAAGTATGTGTTTGAGAGAAGTCTGTGTGGGAGAAATCTGTGTGTGAGAAGTCTGTGTGTGAGAAGACTGTGTGTGAGAAGTCTGTGTGTGAGAAGTCTGTGTGTGAGAAGTCTGTGTGTGAGAAGTCTGTGTGTGAGAAGTCTGTGTGTGAGAAGTATGTGTGTGAGAGGTCTGTGTGTGAGAGAAGTCTGTGTGTGAGAAGTCTGTGTGTGAGAGAGGTCTGTGTGTGAGATGTCTGTGTGTGAGAGGTCTGTGTGTGAGAAGTCTGTGTGTGAGAAGTCTGTGTGTGAGGTCTGTGTGTGAGAAGTCTGTTTGTGAGAAGTCTGTGTGTGAGATGTCTGTGTGTGAGAGGTCTGTGTGTGAGAGAGGTCTGTGTTTGAGAAGTATGTGTGTGAGAGAGGTCTGTGTGTGAGGTCTGTGTGTGAGAGAGGTCTGTGTGTGAGATGTCTGTGTGTGAGAGGTCTGTGTGTGAGAGAAGTCTGTGTGTGAGAAGTCTGTGTGTGAGGTCTGTGTGTGAGAAGTCTGTTTGTGAGAAGTCTGTGTGTGAGATGTCTGTGTGTGAGAGGTCTGTGTGTGAGAGAGGTCTGTGTTTGAGAAGTATGTGTGTGAGAGAGGTCTGTGTGTGAGGTCTGTGTGTGAGAGAGGTCTGTGTGTAAGATGTCTGTGTGTGAGAGGTCTGTGTGTGAGAGAGGTCTGTGTGTGAGAGAGGTCTGTGTGTGAGAGGTCTGTGTGTGAGATGTCGATTGTGAGAGAGGTCTGTGTGTGTGAGAGGTCTGTGTGTGAGAAGTCTGTGTGTGAGAAGTCTGTGTGTGAGAAGTATGTGTGTGAGAAGTCTGTTAGTGTGAAGTCTGTTAGTGAAAAGTCTGTTAGTGAGAAGTCTGTGTGTGAGAAGTTTGTGTGTGAGAAGTCTGTGTGTAAGAAGTCTGTTAGTTAGAAGTCTGTGTGTGAGAAGTCTGTGTGTAAGAAGTCTGTGTGTAAGAAGTCTGTTAGTTAGGCGTCTGTGTGTGAGAAGTCTGTGTGTGAGAAGTCTGTGTGTGAGAAATCTATGTGTAAGAAGTATGTATGTGAGAAATATGTGTGTGAGAAGTCTGTTAGTGAGAAGTCTGTGTGTGAGAAGTCTGCTCGTGAGAAGTCTGTGTGTGAGAAGTCTGTGTGTAAGAAGTCTGTGTGTGTGAAGTCATTGTGTGAGAAGTCTGTTCATGAGAAATCTGTGTGTGAGAAGTCTGAATGTGAGGAGTCTGTAAGTGTGAAGTCTGTAAGTGAGAAGTCTGTGTGTGAGACGTATGTGTATGATAAGTCTGTTAGTTAGAAGTCTGTGTGTGAGAAGTATGTGTGTGAGAAGTCTGTGTGTGAGAAGTCTGTGTGTGAGAAGTCTGTGTGTGAGAAGTCTGTGTGTGAGAAGTCTGTGTGTGAGAAATCTATGTGTGAGAAGTATGTGTGTGAGAAGTCTGTTAGTGAGATGTCTGTGTGTTAGAAGTCTGTTCGTGAGAAGTCTGTGTGTGAGAAGTCTGTGTGTGAGAAGTATGTGTGTGAGAAGTCTGTTAGTGTGAAGTCTGTTAGTGAAAAGTCTGTTAGTGAGAAGTCTGTGTGTGAGAGGTTTGTGTATGAGAAGTCTGTAAGTAAGAAGTCTGTTAGTTAGAAGTCTGTGTGTGAGAAGTCTGTGTGTAAGAGTATGTGTGTGAGAAGTCTGTTAGTTAGACGTCTGTGTGTGAGAAGTCTGTGTATGAGACGTCTGTGTGTAGGAGGTTTGTGTGTGAGAAGTCTGTGTGTAAGAAGTCTGTTAGTTAGAAGTCTGTGTGTGAGAAATCTGTATGTAAGATGTATGTGTGTGAGAAGTCTGTTAGTTAGACGTCTGTGTGTGAGAAGTCTGTGTGTGAGAAGTCTGTGTGTGAGAAGTCTGTTAGTGAGAAGTCTGTTAGTGTGAAGTCTGTTAGTGAAAAGTCTGTTAGTGAGAAGTCTGTGTGTGAGAGGTTTGTGTGTGAGAAGTCTGTGTAAGAAGTCTGTTAGTTAGAAGTCTGTGTGTGAGAAGTCTGTGTGTAAGTAGTATGTGTGTGAGAAGTCTGTTAGTTAGACGTCTGTGTGTGAGAAGTCTGTGTGTGAGAAGTATGTGTGTGAGAAATATGTGTGTGAGAAGTCTGTTAGTTAGATGTCTGTGAGTGAGAAGTCATTTAGTAAGAAGTCTGTGTGTGAGAAGTCTGTGTGTGTGAAGTCTGTGTGTGAGAAGTCTGTGTGTGAGAAGTCTGTGTGTGAGAAGACTGTGTGTGAGAAGTCTGAATGTGAGGAGTCTGATAGTGTGAAGTCTGTGTGTGAGAAGTCTTTGTGTGAGACGTATGTGTGTGAGAAGTCTGTTAGTTAGAAGTCTGTGTGTGAGAAGTCTGTGTGTAAGAAGTCTGTGTGTGAGAAGTCTGTTAGTTAGAAGTCTGTGTGTGAGATGTATGTGTGTGAGAAGTCTGTATGCTAGTGGTCTGTGTGTGAGAAGACTGTGTGTGAGAAGTCTGTGTGTGAGAAGTCTGTGCGTGAGAAGTCTGTGTGTGAGAAGTCTGTGTTTGAGAAGTATGTGTGTGAGATGTCTGTTAGTGTGAAGTCTGTTAGTGAAAAATCTGTTAGTGAGAAGTCTGTGTGTGAGAGGTTTGTGTGTGAGAAGTCTGTGTGTAAGAAGTCTGTTAGTTAGAAGTCTGTGTGTGAGAAGTCTGTGTGTAAGAGTATGTGTGTGAGAAGTCTGTTAGTTAGACGTCTGTGTGTGAGAAGTCTGTGTGTGAGAAGTCTGTGTGTGAGAAGTCTGTGTGTGAGAAATCTATGTGTAAGAAGTATGTATGTGAGAAATGTGTGTGAGAAGTCTGTTAGTGAGATGTCTGTGCGTGAGAAGTCTGCTCGTGAGAAGTCTGTGTGTGAGAAGTCTGTGTGTAAGAAGTCTGTGTGTGTGGAGTCATTGTGTGAGAAGTCTGTTCATGAGAAGTCTGTGTGTGAGAAGTCTGAATGTGAGGAGTCTGTAAGTGTGAAGTCTGTAAGTGAGAAGTCTGTGTGTGAGACGTATGTGTGTGATAAGTCTGTTAGTTAGAAGTCTGTGTGTGAAAAGTATGTGTGTGAGAAGTCTGTGTGTGAGAAGTCTGTGTGTGAGAAGTCTGTGTGTGAGAAGTCTGTGTGTGAGAAATCTATGTGTGAGAAGTATGTGTGTGAGAAATATGTGTGTGAGAAGTCTGTTAGTGAGATGTCTGTGTGTTAGAAGTCTGTTCGTGAGAAGTCTGTGTGTGAGAAGTATGTGTGTGAGAAGTCTGTTAGTGTGAAGTCTGTTAGTGAAAAGTCTGTTAGTGAGAAGTCTGTGTGTGAGAGGTTTGTGTATGAGAAGTCTGTGTGTAAGAAGTCTGTTAGTTAGAAGTCTGTGTGTGAAAAGTCTGTGTGTAAGAGTATGTGTGTGAGAAGTCTGTTAGTTAGACGTCTGTGTGTGAGAAGTCTGTGTATGAGAAGTCTGTGTGTAGGAGGTTTGTGTGTGAGAAGTCTGTGTGTAAGAAGTCTGTTAATTAGAAGTCTGTGTGTGAGAAGTCTGTGTGTAAGATGTATGTGTGTGAGAAGTCTGTTAGTTAGACTTCTGTGTGTGAGAAGTCTGTGTGTGAGAAGTCTGTGTGTGAGAAGTCTGTTAGTGAGAAGTCTGTTAGTGTGAAGTCTGTTAGTGAAAAGTCTGTTAGTGAGAAGTCTGTGTGTGAGAGGTTTGTGTGTGAGAAGTCTGTGTAAGAGGTCTGTTAGTTAGAAGTCTGTGTGTGAGAAGTCTGTGTGTAAGTAGTATGTGTGTGAGAAGTCTGTTAGTTAGACGTCTGTGTGTGAGAAGTCTGTGTGTGAGAAGTCTGTTTGTGAGAAGTATGTGTGTGAGAAATATGTGTGTGAGAAGTCTGTTAGTTAGATGTCTGTGAGTGAGAAGTCATTTAGTAAGAAGTCTGTGTGTGAGAAGTCTGTGTGTGAGAAGTCTGTGTGTGAGAAGTATGTGTGTGAGAAATATGTGTGTGAGAAGTCTGTTAGTTAGATGTCTGTGAGTGAGAAGTCATTTAGTAAGAAGTCTGTGTGTGAGAAGTCTGTGTGTGTGAAGTCTGTGTGTGAGAAGTCTGTGTGTGAGAAGTCTGTGTGTGAGAAGTCTGTGTGTGAGAAGTCTGAATGTGAGGAGTCTGATAGTGTGAAGTCTGTGTGTGAGAAGTCTTTGTGTGAGACGTATGTGTGTGAGAAGTCTGTTAGTTAGAAGTCTGTGTGTGAGAAGTCTGTGTGTGAGAAGTCTGTGTGTGAGAAGTCTGTTAGTTAGAAGTCTGTGTGTGAGATGTATGTGTGTGAGAAGTCTGTATGCTAGTGGTCTGTGTGTGAGAAGACTGTGTGTGAGAAGTCTGTGTGTGAGAAGTCTGTGCGTGAGAAGTCTGTGTGTGAGAAGTCTGTGTTTGAGAAGTATGTGTGTGAGATGTCTGTTAGTGTGAAGTCTGTTAGTGAAAAATCTGTTAGTGAGAAGTCTGTGTGTGAGAGGTTTGTGTGTGAGAAGTCTGTGTGTAAGAAGTCTGTTAGTTAGACGTCTGTGTGTGAGAAGTCTGTGTATGAGAAGTATGTGTGTGAGAAATATGTGTGTGAGAAGTCTGTTAGTGAGATGTCTGTGAGTGAGAAGTCTGTTTGTGAGAAGTCTGTGTGTGAGAAGTCTGTGTGTGAGAAGTCTGTTAGTGAGAAGTCTGTGTGTGAGAAGTCTGTTCGTGAGAAGTCTGTGTGTGATAAGTCTGAATGTGAGGAGTCTGTTAGTGTGAAGTCTGTGTGTGAGAAGTCTGTGTGTGAGACGTATGTGTGTGAGAAGTCTGTTAGTTAGAAGTCTGTGTGTGAGAAGTCTGTGTGTGAGAAATATGTGTGTGAGAAGTCTGTGTGTGAGAAGTCTTTGTGTGAGAAGTCTGTTAGTTAGAAGTCTGTGTGTGAGATGTATGTGTGTGAGAAGTATGTGTGTAAGAAGTCTGTGTGTAAGAAGTCTGTTAGTGTGAAGTCTGTTAGTGAAAAGTCTGTTAGTGAGAAGTCTGTGTGTGAGAAGTTTGTGTGTGAGAAGTCTGTATGTAAGAAGTCTGTTAGTTAGAAGTCTGTGTGTGAGAAGTCTGTGTGTAAGAAGTCTGTGTGTGAGAAGTCTGTGTGTGAGAAGTCTGTGTGTGAGAAGTCTGTGTGTGAGAAATCTATGTGTGAGAAGTATGTGTGTGAGAAATATGTGTGTGAGAAGTCTGTTAGTGAGATGTCTGTGTGTTAGAAGTCTGTTCGTGAGAAGTCTGTGTGTGAGAAGTCTGTGTGTGAGAAGTCTGTGTGTGTGAAGTCTGTGTGTGAGAAGTCTGTTCGTGAGAAGTCTGTGTGTGAGAAGTCTGAATGTGAGGAGTCTGTTAGTGTGAAGTCTGTGTGTGAGAAGTCTGTGTGTGAGATGTATGTGTGTGAGAAGTCTGTTAGTTAGAAGTCTGTGTGTGAGAAGTCTGTGTGTGAGAAGTCTGTGTGTGAGAAGACTGAGTGTGAGAAGTATGTGTGTGAGAAGTCTGTTAGTTAGAAGTCTGTGTGTGAGAAGTCTGTGTGTGAGAAGTATGTGTGTGAGAAGTATGTGTGTGAGAATTCTGTGTGTGAGAGGTCTGTGTGTGAGAAGACTGTGTGTGAGAAGTCTGTGTGTGAGAAGTCTGTGTGTGAGAAGTCTGTGTGTGAGAAGACTGTGTGTGAGAAGTCTGTGTGTGAGAAGTCTGTTAGTTAGAAGTCTGTGTGTGAGAAGTCTGTGTGTAAGAAGTCTGTGTGTGAGAAGTCTGTTAGTTAGGCGTCTGTGTATGAGAAGTCTGTGTGTGAGAAGTCTGTGTGTGAGAAGTCTGTGTGTGAGAAGTCTGTGTGTGAGAAGTCTGTGTGTGTGAAGTCTGTTCGTGAGAAGTCTGTGTGTGAGAAGTCTGAATGTGAGGAGTCTGTTAGTGTGAAGTCTGTGTGTGAGAAGTCTTTGTGTGAGACGTATGTGTGTAAGAAGTCTGTTAGTTAGAAGTCTGTGTGTGAGAAGTCTGTGTGTGAGAAGTATGTGTTTGAGAAGTATGTGTGTGAGAAGTCTGTTTGTGAGAAGTCTGTTAGTTAGAAGTCTGTGTGTGAGATGTATGTGTGTGAGAAGTATGTGTGTGAGTGGTCTGTGTGTGAGAAGACTGTGTGTGAAAAGTCTGTTAGTTAGAAGTCTGTGTGTGAGACGTCTGTGTGTAAGAAGTCTGTGTGTGAGAAGTCTGTTAGTTAGGCGTCTGTGTGTGAGAAGTCTGTGTGTGAGAAGTCTGTGTGTGAGAAGTCTGTGTGTGAGAAGTCTGTGTGTGAGAAATCTATGTGTGAGAAGTCTGTGTGTGAGAAGTCTGTGTGTGTGAAGTCTGTTCGTGAGAAGTCTGTGTGTGTGAGAAGTCTGAATGTGAGGAGCCTGTTAGTGTGAGAGTCTGTGTGTGAAAGTCTGTGTGTGAGAAGTATGTGTGAAGAAGTCTGTTAGTGTGAAATCTGTTAGTGAAAAGTCTGTTAGTGAGAAGTCTGTGTGTGAGAGGTTTGTGTGAGAAGTCTGTGTGTAAGAAGTCTGTTAGTTAGAAGTCTGTGTGTGAGAAGTCTGTGTATAAGAAGTATGTGTGTGAAAAGTCTGTTAGTTAGGTGTCTGTGTGTGAGAAGTCTGTGTGTGAGAAGTCTGTGTGTGAGAAGTCTGTGTGTGAGAAGTCTGTGTGTGAGAAATCTATGTGTGAGAAGTCTGTGTGTGAGAAATATGTGTGTGAGAAGTCTGTTAGTGAGATGTCTGTGTGTGAGAAGTCTGTTCGTGAGATGTCTGTGTGCGAGAAGTCTGTGTGTTAGAAGTCTGTGTGTGTGAAGTCTTTTCGTGAGAAGTCTGTGTGTGAGAAGTCTGAATGTGAGGAGTCTGTTTGTGAGAAGTCTGTGTGTGAGAAGTCTTTGTGTGAGACGTATGTTTGTGAGAAGTCTGTTAGCTAGAAGTCTGTGTGTGAGAAGTCTGTGTGTGAGAAGTATGTGTGTGAGAAGTATGTGTGTGAGAAGTCTGTGTGTGAGAAGTCTGTTAGTTAGAAGTCTGTGTGTGAGATGTATGTATGTGAGAAGTATGTGTGTGAGAAGTCTGTGTGTGAGTGGTCTGTGTGTGAGAAGTCTGTGCGTGAGAAGTCTGTGTGTGAGAAGTTTGTGTGTGAGAAGTATGTGTGTGAGAAGTCTGTTAGTGTGAAGTCTGTTAGTGAAAAGTCTGTTAGTGAGAAGTCTGTGTGTGAGAGGTTTGTGTGGGAGAAGTCTGTATGTAAGAAGTCTGTTAGTTAGAAGTCTGTGTGTGAGAAGTATGTGTATAAGAAGTATGTGTGTGAGAAGTCTGTTAGTTAGACGTCTGTGTGTGAGAAGTCTGTGTGTGAGAAGTCTGTGTATGAGAAGTATGTGTGTGAGAAATATGTGTGTGAGAAGTCTGTTAGTGAGATGTCTGTGAGTGAGAAGTCTGTTTGTGAGAAGTCTGTGTGTGAGAAGTCTGTGTGTGTGAAGTCTGTGTGTGAGAAGTCTTTTAGATAGAAGTCTGTGTGTGAGAAGTCTGAATGTGAGAAGTCTGTGTGTGAGGAGTATGTGTGTGAGAAGTCTGTTAGTTAGAAGTCTGTGTGTGAGAAGTCTGTGTGTAAGAAGTCTGTGTGTGAGAAGTCTGTTAGTTAGGCGTCTGTGTGTGAGAAGTCTGTGTGTGAGAAGTCTGTGTGTGAGAAGTCTGTGTGTGAGAAGTCTGTGTGTGTGAAGTCTGTTCGTGAGAAGTCTGTGTGTGAGAAGTCTGAATGTGAGGAGTCTGTTAGTGTGAAGTCTGTGTGTGAGAAGTCTTTGTGTGAGACGTATGTGTGTGAGAAGTCTGTTAGTTAGAAGTCTGTGTGTGAGAAGTCTGTGTGTGAGAAGTATGTGTTTGAGAAGTATGTGTGTGAGAAGTCTGTTTGTGAGAAGTCTGTTAGTTAGAAGTCTGTGTGTGAGATGTATGTGTGTGAGAAGTATGTGTGTGAGAAGTCTGTGTGTGAGTGGTCTGTGTGTGAGAAGACTGTGTGTGAAAAGTCTGTTAGTTAGAAGTCTGTGTGTGAGACGTCTGTGTGTAAGAAGTCTGTGTGTGAGAAGTCTGTTAGTTAGGCGTCTGTGTGTGAGAAGTCTGTGTGTGAGAAGTCTGTGTGTGAGAAGTCTGTGTGTGAGAAATCTATGTGTGAGAAGTCTGTGTGTGAGAAGTCTGTGTGTGTGAAGTCTGTTCGTGAGAAGTCTGTGTGTGAGAAGTCTGAATGTGAGGAGCCTGTTAGTGTGAAGTCTGTGTGTGAGAAGTCTGTGTGTGAGAAGTATGTGTGTGAGAAGTCTGTTAGTGTGAAGTCTGTTAGTGAAAAGTCTGTTAGTGAGAAGTCTGTGTGTGAGAGGTTTGTGTGTGAGAAGTCTGTGTGTAAGAAGTCTGTTAGTTAGAAGTCTGTGTGTGAGAAGTCTGTGTATAAGAAGTATGTGTGTGAAAAGTCTGTTAGTTAGGTGTCTGTGTGTGAGAAGTCTGTGTGTGAGAAGTCTGTGTGTGAGAAGTCTGTGTGTGAGAAGTCTGTGTGTGAGAAATCTATGTGTGAGAAGTCTGTGTGTGAGAAATATGTGTGTGAGAAGTCTGTTAGTGAGATGTCTGTGTGTGAGAAGTCTGTTCGTGAGATGTCTGTGTGCGAGAAGTCTGTGTGTTAGAAGTCTGTGTGTGTGAAGTCTGTTCGTGAGAAGTCTGTGTGTGAGAAGTCTGAATGTGAGGAGTCTGTTTGTGAGAAGTCTGTGTGTGAGAAGTCTTTGTGTGAGACGTATGTTTGTGAGAAGTCTGTTAGCTAGAAGTCTGTGTGTGAGAAGTCTGTGTGTGAGAAGTATGTGTGTGAGAAGTATGTGTGTGAGAAGTCTGTGTGTGAGAAGTCTGTTAGTTAGAAGTCTGTGTGTGAGATGTATGTATGTGAGAAGTATGTGTTCGAGAAGTCTGTGTGTGAGTGGTCTGTGTGTGAGAAGTCTGTGTGTGAGAAGTTTGTGTGTGAGAAGTATGTGTGTGAGAAGTCTGTTAGTGTGAAGTCTGTTAGTGAAAAGTCTGTTAGTGAGAAGTCTGTGTGTGAGAGGTTTGTGTGGGAGAAGTCTGTATGTAAGAAGTCTGTTAGTTAGAAGTCTGTGTGTGAGAAGTATGTGTATAAGAAGTATGTGTGTGAGAAGTCTGTTAGTTAGACGTCTGTGTGTGAGAAGTCTGTGTGTGAGAAGTTTGTGTATGAGAAGTATGTGTGTGAGAAATATGTGTGTGAGAAGTCTGTTAGTGAGATGTCTGTGAGTGAGAAGTCTGTTTGTGAGAAGTCTGTGTGTGAGAAGTCTGTGTGTGTGAAGTCTGTGTGTGAGAAGTCTTTTAGTTAGAAGTCTGTGTGTGAGAAGTCTGAATGTGAGAAGTCTGTGTGTGAGGAGTATGTGTGTGAGAAGTCTGTTAGTTAGAAGTCTGTGTGTGAGAAGTCTGTTTGTGAGAAGACTGAGTGTGAGAAGTCTGTTAGTGAGAAGTCTGTGTGTGAGATGTCTGTGTGTGAGAAGTATGTGTGAGAAGTCTGTGTGTGAGAAGACTGTCTGTGAGAAGTCTGTGTGTGAGAAGTCTGTGTGTGAGAAATCTGTTAGTTAGAAGTCCCTGCAAAGATGAAATGAAATACACCACTAATGGGACGGTCCTTGTATCCCCACCATTGCCAATAGTGCGTTAGCCATGGAGGCACCATATGAGATGTAGCGGGGACAAATACCTGAAAAATAGATTGATCGAACCAGGGACCCTCAGGTCAACAGTCGAGCGCTTTACAACAAGACCATTGGTCCCACGCCCCCCGCCACTGACTCGTTGGATATCATCACCTTAGGCCGATTTGACCGATTGCTCAAAATCGGGTCTCACACATGACAGGGGCCCCGCTATTTACATTGATATTAATACTATTAGTTGTTATTGTACCAAATTAGAAGAGGGGCCTTTCAAGCATCCGTTAAATTAGGCCCCGCAATTCTTTAGGCCGGCCGTGGATATCATTGTGCCATTAAACAGAAGTCATTTTACACCAGAACTAAATTATAGATTTTGTTTGTACGTTTGGTAATTCATATCATATTCTTCAATTGTATTTCCTGTTCTAATTCATCTCTATTTATCAAAATTTGATTTCCTTTCTAAAAAAAGTTCTTTTCAACAAAGGATAAACATTAATGATTGGCTCCGACACAGCAAGAAATACTGAAGAACAAAGGGGGGGGGATAAGTCTGGTTTAATCAACGTTGAGATGATTACATAAAGAATAAAATATTTCAATAGAATTAATCTCCTATATTTCAATAGAATTTATCTCCTAATCCGGGCAACTCCAACCAACAAGAAAGAAAGATACATTCACTTTGTTGGTTCTCTTCGCTGTGTCTATTCGTACGTCTACACATTGTCTATTTCTACTTAAGATTTTTTTTGTTTTAAAGCTTTTTTTTTTTTGTCATATTTGTTTCATTTTAAATATAAAAAATAGATATTTTATGTTTAAACTAGGATAAGTGGCTTGTTTTTGTCAACAAGTCTACATCTGGTTCGGGTTTAGGTGTTGTGGCTTGAATTAAAAGAAACTCTTGTAACTATTGGCTAGAAGATTTGATCATATTCTGGTTGATGTGATACCTATAGGTCTGGTAGATCAGTGGCCTCCAACCCACGGGCCGCGGACCGGCACCGCTCCGTGGATCTAATGGTACTGGGCCGCGCAAGAAACATTAAATTATTTCCTTATTATTTACAGTTGTGTATTTCTATAGGGATAGTGTGAAATCTAAAAATGTAACCCCGTTCATTTACGGTGAGCAGCTAAGGTGGCGAAAATGCCGACCCTTTGTTAGAAGCAATAAGTGTGCTGCTAGTTTGGGCCCATCCCCCGTCCCCACTCAGTTACGCCACTGAGTCGATTTAGGCCAAAAAAAAGTGACGCCTTGGTTATGATCACCTAGCGTCCTATCACATATTTAATAAATACTTTTATATCCAAATAACTCGATTGACCTCAAAATTACCCGTTTCTATGTGTGGACAGTACATACAAAACAGGGGATATGGCTCCGTGGTAAATGACAGTTTAAAAGTACTAGCGGTGAGTGATTGTGTACATTCAAAATAAATCTCTTCAACGGTAACAGATTCTATTAACGTATTCAGTGACAAACAATCATCAAGCATCAAACATTACAACCTAGAGACAATTTGTAACGTCCGCGTAGCGCAGGGGATAGCGCGCTGGACTTCTAATCCAGAGGTCGCGGGTTCGAATCCCGCCGTGGATGTTTATTTTTTATTGTACAAATGACTATTGGTGGGATTGGAAATAAGTTAATCGGGAGTTCCATGGGACTGGTTTTGTTTTTGCGGAAGTCCCGTTGGTTTGGGTTTTGTTTGAGTGGGACTCTCGCAGACTTCTGATGAATCAATCAAATCGCACGGATGATCTGTGATGTATGATACACATCTAGTTCAGGGCCTTTCCTTGACATTCTTGGTATTAAGGTCAAAACGTCATTAGCAATAATATAACTTACACATTTTGACGATTCCGGCGATACCATTTGTGACTAGGTTAGACAGGTTAATTCTCATACTACCGAAAGTTGAAAATCGCCATTTTTGTAAAGTTGACACGAAAAAACACATACCCCACCCCCAATATTAATTATTTTCAATATAATAATGATACTCATTGTGACGAGCTAGAGTAGATTTGGAGACCGAGACTATCCCCTCGACGTTTTAATATAATAGATATCTAAGAGTTAGGAGTAATACCGATAAGGGTGACAAAGTGACAGACGACTTAGGATAAGGTGGGGAAACAATAGAATAGTAGACAGCAAAGGTGTGAAGACCGAGAGGCGACGTCGGACAGGCTAGTAGGGTTAAAAATGACGACCATGGACTTAAATTGTAGAACTGTTTATTTTACCTATTGTCTTAAATGTTTTTCATGTATGTTTTTCGAGAGGATTTCTACAAACAAGTTTTTAAACCATTTTTTATGAGTTATAGAATATTTTTTTTTGATGGGAGCGGGTTGGGTTGGGAAAAATTTTCGCGGGAGCGGGTGGGGTTGGGAAAAATTTTCGCGGCAGCGGGTGGGACTGGGGGAAATTTCTTTTGGGAGCGGGTGGGACTGGTTTTGAAAACGCGGGAGTGGGTGGGACTGGGTGTGATTTTGACTCCCGTGCAACTCTCTAATTCAAAAGAATGAAAGGAAGAAGCAGGGCACGATATGTGTGATAAACACACGAGTTTAGTACAAAAGATCATCTTGACCATGGGTTAAGGGAAATGTCGATTTGTGATAGCATGTCTGTATCAACAGGCGTGTTCCTGTGTGGTTTAATTTAACTAAATAAAGGATTGGCTTTCCACCACTATGGCTCTTATGCTGTTTGTTTTACTTTCTGCTATAAAATGTGTGTCTGGCGCGAAAATTAAAAGAAATGAAGATTAGATCAGTCTTGACCTTGGGTTATAACTATTAATTGTGTTTGTTTTACCTGGTAAGATAAGCTTCATGTTGATTTAAAGCTAACAAAGGATTGACTTTGACCACTGTGGCTGGAATGGCTAATGCAGTATATTGGGGGGGGGGGTATAAAAAAAAAGAATTCACTTTAAAATACGTATTTTTACATATATTTACATTCAGGTGTGATATATTACATTTTATAATAAAATGGGGGCCAAATATTAGATTTTATAATAAAAATGGGGTTAGTGTGTGTGGGGGGTATGCCCGCTGGGGGTTTTGTCCGGATACCGATAAACACACACTGACTGAGGGAGAGGGAGTTTAAAGTGTTAACATAAGATGAACAGCTTTTGAACAGGATACTGTTAGCTGCTAATCAAAGATTAACACACATGAACACACTACAGCAGTTACATTAAGTAATGGAACCCAATACAAGTGTAACAATGAATATAAAACGAACCCAATACAAGTTTAACATTTCATTAAGTATATCAACACTTTCCATGCTACATTAGATATACCAACAATACCAATCACTTAATGTACCACAACACTGAAAAATAAAACAAAACAAATACATTGGAATATATATGACTGTAAAGACAATTCTAGGGAGAATTCAACATTATTAGAAATGTTTAGTCCATAAATGCAATTAAAGCGTAATTAATGCGTTAAAAATATGCGATCACATTTTTTAACACAAGCACCTAAATGCGTTAAATTGTACCCAAATGGTGTTATTTCAGAGTTGCAGATACAATTTAAAAAATCAGTAAATAACCCAATGCTATAACCAGATCAGACACGATTTAAAAAAAAAAAGGTAGAAAAAAAAAACCCGAACACAGAGTGTCACGTTTACATAAATCATATCATCTATATGACCTTGAAACAATAGGATTGCCATTCCTTATTTCCAACTTATGACCCTGAATGATGCAATTAATGAACATCTGCACGTGTTATAGTTAGGGTTCGAAGTCGCGTAACGTTACGCGTAAGTTACCGTAAATTACGCGTAATTTACGGTAACGTAATTTTGGAAAATTACGCGTAAATTACGGTAATTTAAATTTCGGTAATTTAAAAAATGCATATTTGACGGCCATTTTCAATTGTTTCTGTCGCAATTTGTTGTGTTAACAGCGGCAATTAATTAATTTCAGTGATTAGGAGTACCATCTACATCCCGCCACAACCCTAAACCGGAAGTATTCGTTTGGTAAAACAGCGTAAACCGTATAGTATATTGCTTGTTTTAATCGTTTTAGTGAACAAAATGAAATAAATATTTTCAATAAGGAAGCCTGGTTAAAAATAAGACAAAATCATAAACATTTTCTACACAATGCCGCCATGAGCTGTATGGCAAGCGGCCGCAAGTCAAACGGGGAGGTTATAAAACCCAAAAATCCAAAAAAAAAAATTAATAATAATTTTTAAACATTATCTATATATGTTCCAAATGTCATGAAACGTATAGAAAACATTTTTCCCTGACATGAAATTTTTTTAATTTTAATCTGGAAAAACCCAATTTTTTTTAAAACATTATCTATATATGTGCCAAATGTCATGAAACGTATAGAAAACATTTTACTGTGTATAGTGCTTCCGTCGATCGCGTCGGCCGTGTTACGCTGCGTATTGCACCCACGTCGTCTGTACTTCGCTGCGGATTGCACTAGCGTCGATCGGTGTGCCGTCTTTTGCTGAGTTCGGCTACCGCGGCGGCCGTATTTCGCGGCGCATTGCACCCGTCCCGCGTCGACCGTATTAGACGGTATTACTCAGCCAAAGATGGCCGCCGCTGATGCAGTCAGTACACGACGAATTATGTGGACGACGGGGCAAATTAGTATGACCGGTAAAATACAAGTAAAAACCTTTGAAAATATTATTAAAAATACACCTACTAGCAATTAGTGAGCATGAGCAACAAAAGGAACATACATTTTCAAGTAATTGGGCATTAATGGTACGCGTAATTTACGCGTAAATTACGCGCGCCAATCTCACGCGTAATTTTCGAACCCTAGTTATAGTTTGATTGACAAGTGTCATGGCTTTGAAACAATGTAACATGTGGTTGGTAAGTGAAATCATCTACCAATATTAACATTACCCACCTCCCCACCAATACAACCACAGTCGGCGAGTTGAAGGACAAATTTACTTTAAATCTTCTTTTGAAGTTTTGTTTTGCTCGTCGCTGTCTATAAATGTTATTCTTATATTCTTTCATTCATTTACTTTCTTATTATCAACTTTTTTTTCAATGTTTTAGTGAACAATAAAAAAGAATTTTTTTTTTATCGGTCTGTCAGTTATTTTAATAAAAAATATTGTGTAAAATGACACTCTTTGATGTTATCGGTCGGCTTTCATTTTTCATCTTCTGTCCTTTCTTTCCTGTTGACGACATACTTTATAACAAGTCGCAACCCACATGTGAGACTGAGAACAAATGAACAAGGATGCTTACTTATTGAACATATTGATTTTGACTGGACTGTTCAAATGAACATTTGATGGCCATATAAATAAAACATAGTTGCTCTCAATTAGTGGGCCAGTAATAGTATTTAACAAAAAAAAAAAGCAAAAGGGGGGGGCTTTTTGATCGCCTTCAACTGTTAATTCATGGTAGACATTTTAGGAATACGGCGAAAAGAAAGGTAACCACGAAGTTAGTTGGCAGCTTGGGCTTTAGATATCTGCCTATCTCTAATATAGGCTGTTGGGCATCTTCCTATCTCTAATATAGGCTGTTGAGCATCTTCCTATCTCTAATATAGGCTATTGGGCATCTTCCTGTGTCTAATATAGTCTGTGGGCATCTGCCTATCTCTAATATAGTCTGTGGGCATCTGCCTTTTTTCTAATATAGGCTGTTGGGCATCTGCCTATATCTACTATATGGCTGTGGGCATCTGAGTATCTCTAATATAGTCTGTGGGCATTTGCATATATCTAATAAAGTCTGTGGGCATCTACCTATCTCTAATACAGGCTGTGGACATATGCCTATATCTAATATAGGCTGTGGGCATCTGCCTATCTCTAATATAGTCTGTGGGCATCTACCTATCTCTAATACAGGCTGTGGACATATGCCTATATCTAATATAAGCTGTGGGCATCTGCCTATCTCTAATACAGGCTGTGGACATATGCCTATATCTAATACAGGCTTTGGGCATCTGCCTATCTCTAATATAGGCTGTGGGCATCTGCCTGTCTGAAAGGAAGGTTCTAGGCATCTGCCTATATATAAAATAGGCCAAACGCCACAAGACGCTCAAGGTTAATAAGAGGTTATACTTAAAACAAATTAATGTTCTGTTCAGCGGATCAACTTTAATACAAAAGGTCATGACCTCCTCCCGATGAACTCCATTTTCAACTTTTTTGTTTTAACTGTCACTGACACATATATTAAAGAGCATCTCTTGGAAAAATAAAAAAAAAAATAAAAAAAATTGATTAAAAAATATATTTAAAAAATATCACATCATTTTACAGAACGGAAAGAAAAAAAAACTAAAATTTTCATGGAAGCCATTCGACCAGTCCAATCTGACAACACCCATTGTTCTGGCTAACCTGCAAGACATTCAACAAATATCGTCTTTTAACATTTCTATCCTTTAGGCTGCAGGGATTTTTAGAAACATCTGGTTGCGTTCGGTTTTGTTTGTTTCCCTAGTATTGCATTCCTCAAACCATCGCACTGAACACACACACGCACATACTGGAATTGGTCATAAACAACCAGCAGCTCGACGGAATTCTTACAATATGTTCAGTTTAGTTCAGCTCGACGGAATTCTTACAATATGGTTCAGTTTAGTTCAGCTCGACGGAATTCTCACAATATGTTCATTCATTTAGTGTTTCGTATGAGGGTTGCTATCATGTACATAAAACGCATAAACGCAATTTTCTGTTGATGTTTACCAAGCTAAAAATAGCTCATTATTAGTAATAATTTCTTTTACAAAAAGTAAATTCCCATTGATTGTAAGTTGAACTGAATGTTTCTAAAGATAAATCGAAGGCTGAACGGGTTTTCCCCATTAAAGTATTTTGTATTTTGTGTATTTTCATAGATCGGTACAATGTACGAATGGTATTACTGTGTTAATAATTCTTATCGTATTGTGTCTTTTTCGAAGATTAGATTATTATTGATTTAAACTCATCTAAATTTATTTTGATCTATTTCATTAATGGTACATAATACTATCACATAAATGATTGACATTACATAATAATATCATTTAAATGATTTATAATAAACAGTAATACAAAATTAATCAATGTCATTTATAATTGGTTATGATCATTATGCTGGTCATCAGGCTTGCGGAGCCGCAAAATTCTTTTCCGGCTCCGGCTCCCACAAATTTGACGGCTCCGGCTCCCTATTAAGATAGTATCACACGAGACAAAAATTTTTAATTGCGCCACGCAAACATGCCGCTGATAAAAGCTATGCAAATTTTGTCGCGTTCACCCCCATAGCAGGCCCGTAGCGTTCGGGTGGGCCGGGGCCGGGGCCCCCACGTTTAGTCTGGCCCCCTCTGCTTATTTGCTCTAAGTAAAATGTATTACCTGACCCCTGCTATTGCCTGGCCCCTGCTGTAGAATGCCTGGCCCCTGCTGTAGAATTTTCACGCTATGGGGCTGCCCCATAGTCAGGAACTTGAAAATATACGCATGTCGGTTTTACTAAAAACAAACCATTTCAGTGCATCCTGAATCATATCATTATTTTCGACCGAGGTTTCACTAGTCCCCATTTCATAAGTAATAAAAAGTTATTTCAATGATGAAATTAGCAAATAGTAAAATGATACATTATTTAAAATATTTTAAAGACTTCAGTATTTATATTTATTATTTATAAATTCGAAGTGACTATTCGGACAGGTACCAATAAACTCCGATTTTTATTCGGACCCGTGGCAAATATGCATAGCTTAGCTATACATAAACTTTATTATTGTTTTTTTTTTATAATTGTTTGAATTGTATGATTTAATCGTTACTTAGTGTCTAGGTTCCTAAGCGGACTCTGTATTATTATTTTTCGGGTTCCGTCTAATAAAGTTTAAATATAGCTAAGCTTAGTGCATATTTGCCACGGGTCCGAATAATCGGATTTATTGGGACCCGGGTCCGTATAGCCACAGCCTTATAAATTTATCTACTCTATTTCAGATATTCTGTTTATAATAAAATTTTAAATACAGAAAGCGACCATTTTGTTTTTAGTCTATTACAAATTCGCGGCAGCCCGTAGCGTGAAAATTATACAGCAGGCAACACGGGCCCCAGGGCAGGACATCATTTCGGGTCCCTTAATAAACAATAAGTCGTGAAAAAAATTGACATGGTCGGGGTGGCCGGGCTCCCTTAAAGATGCGGGCCTGCTGGCAGCGACCCTGCCCCCCTCGGCGTGCCTGATAGCAGGGCCAGGCATTCTACAACAGGGGGCAGGCAATAGCAGGGGGCATGTAACACATTTTACTAAGTAGAGCAAATAAGCAGATGGGGCCAGACAAAACCCAAAGGGTGTTAAGCCCCCTGGCCCCCACACACGCTAAGGGCCTGATTCGCGGTCAAATAATACGAAATGACGCGTTCTATTTGTCGTCTTAGTAAAAATTTATTTTAAATGATTGATACAATTATTCTATGAAATAAAACTGTTTTAACTTTTATATATAACAAAATAACATGCCATTAAAAAAATTTCGGAGGGTAAACAAGATTTAAAACGAACACAAAACGATTCCCCGTTAAAGATTTCTTGTGGTGATGTGCGTGCACGCTATCATTTTAACGCTGTTACTGTTGTGGCGTTCGTAAAAATAACAACATTTCAAATTGTAGGAGGCAAACAATCAAACAAATTTAGAATTTTAAAGCTAAAGATAAAAAAAATTCTGCTGTAAAAAAAAAGCATTTGGGAGCCGTGGAGCCGCCAGATTTTTTCGGCTCCGGCTCCAGCAAAAAGTAGCGGCTCCTCGGCTCCGGCTCCGGCTCCGCAAGCCTGCTGGTCATGGTTGTCTACCGTCGAGACGAATGCTCTGATTGACTGCAGACGACAATTTGGGAACCGTTCCCGCCCAAACATTTCCGTTGACGTTTTAAAAAATAAATTGCTTCAGGCTTCAGCCAGCGACAGATAGAGAGGGCGATAGAGAGGAGACAGACAGGGAGATAGAGGGAGATAGAGGAGACAGACAGGGAGATAGACAGGAGATAGACAGGGAGATAATACAGGTAGATAGAGAGGGAGAGAGAGAGGGACGTTGGAATAAACATGTTTGTACAGGAATCATTCGGTGTCTGCTTTTTGTTTTGCGGCTTAGGAACACAGCCGAATTACTCCAGAGCGTGGGCGCACTAATACCAGGTAGAAACAGTAAATTCTATGCTGGTTGAGAATGACATTGAAATAATACATGTTACTGGAATAAATACAACATATAACTAATAGTTGAACTATATCGTTTTTATTGCAATTATAAATTTGTCCCCCTTTTTCTACGTCTATTTCATTCATATTGCAGACTGTCATGACAGACATATCTATTGTTGGATTTTCGTTTCCATTTTTTTTAAATAATAATATTTTAAATTAAAAAAAAATATGTTTTAATATTACAGCTTGAGATATTGACGATTTGGTTTATTTTTAAGATTTAAACCATGATTGATATTGCTTTAGTGGGAGGGATGGCCGAGTGGTGTAGATACTCGACTGACGACCTGGGAGTCCTGGGTTCGATCCTAGGTGAGAACCGTGACAATTTTCCCAGATGAAATTTGTTTCAAAGTCTTTCCATAAGTCCACCCAGCTTCATTAAATGGGTCACCTGACTTAAAGTTGGGGAAGTAAAGGCGACTGGGCGTTGTGCTAACCACACAATCCTTTACATGCCGAGGTCATAGAAACAGATGAATTCTACACTTCATCTGCCCCGATGGCCCACTGGGGCTAAGGGCACTTACTTAATATTGTTTTAATATTAAATTCTTTAATAGTATTTCAACTCAATATGGTCTTTTTTAAAGTACACCTACATAGCAATCTATACTTATATTGTAGCGCTAATTGTATAGTTTCTTCTTCCTTTTGTACAGCTCATTTAGGGCCCTGGCCTGCCACACTACTCTTCTCCACTTTTCCCGAGCCATGGTCTTCTTCCTCCACTATCACGCTTCTATGGCTTTAAGGTCTTTCTCCACTTCCTCCATTACCATCTGCCTCTCGGTCTGCCTTTGTATTGTATGATTCAGTTAAAAGTTGATTTATTTGAAACTTTTCAATGATTTATTATGGAAAGGTTACATTTTCACGATTCAATAGTCCCTTTGATGTAGAGGCGGCCCTCGTGCAGTTGAGGGAGGGGAGCATGGGGGTATCGTACCCGAGCGCCTTAAGTGTTTCCGAGAGTTAAAGCTTTATGATAAAAGAATTCCCCCCATGCCGGGGCTACCTTCATTTGGCGGGGGCTTGGACTGTCCTAGACGCCGCTCATAAAGACCCAACCCTGTTTCCTGCGGTCAATTGTGTATGTCTCCTTCCTATAAAAATTATTCCCCATGGTTGTTGTATTTTTATAAGATCTTTTTTTTTTAATTCCTATTTGGCATTGTTAAAAATCTGGTCACATTCAAATGTGTGACACCTCCATTTTGAAGGCCAGAGTACGCTCTGCCGTGACCTCCGCCACGCCCCCACTCGCACGTGTTTGTCTGCCATTTTATGGATTTTTTTTCATTCAAGGGCTGCCACTCTTTAAGTAAATGGAAATCGATGAGGCTGTATCAATAGGTACAATGCTCGGCTCGATCAGTCAATCAATCAAGTAATTAATATTGGTTACTCAGGCAAGTGGCTGGCCGAGGAAGGACTACTGAGAGTAATGGTGACCAATAGCTTTGTCCTTAGCCGGAAACAGAAGTGAAAGCTTTTCGTGGGATTGTTTCGCCACGTCAACTTCCAATGTTGATTATGTTAAGCTTAGCTTCCTATTGATTTTGTGTTTTCTTTTTTGCTTATATATATATATATATATATATATATATATATATATATATATATAAAAATTTAATTTGCATAATCGCCATTAAAATACCAACAATTTTGTCTTAACTATCTAGTGTGTATTTAATTTTAAAATCGATTTTTTTTCAATATAGAACTTGAGAGATCAATGAACAGGTTACAATTCGAGGGGAAAAAATTGATTTGCAAGATGTGTCAAATTTAAAACCAATAACTTTGAAGAAAAGCTTTATTTCGAAATGAAAAAAATAATCACTCACCGTTCTGTTGGTACTTTTAGTAGTCACAACCCCCCCACACCACCCCTTCATTGAGCGCTATCGTTCTCTCTCCCCCTCCCTCCCTCCCTCCCCCCCCCCAAACATACCCCCCCCATTAATTGCCCTACATTGGCTCAGGCTCGAACACTTATGTGGGCCAAATAATGTCGGGTTTGCGAAATACAACAGTTTAAGACCCTGTAGTGAAATCTTTGACCTTGATTAAATACTTCGACTGACGTTGATTGAACGTCTGCATTCAAGGGGGTGGGGAGGGGGTGAATTGGGGGGGGTTATGAGCGCCTCAGTTATGTTTTTGTAGTGCCAGGGGGGGGTGGAATGGGGGCATGTCAAGTTTTTATGGGGAGTATATATTTTAATGAGCCATATTTTTGGTGGTCAGTTAACTGAGGAAGAGAAACTCTAGGTACATGTACTTTAGTGATATTTAGTCTGTTTGACATGTCTGTGATACACCAATAGCTACAATGATAACTTTGAACCAGTAAATAAATAAGAATGTTTGTATAAAAGTGTAAAAGAATGTTTGCATTAAAATATAAAATTAAAAAACTTTAAAGAGTAAAATAAACCTGATAGTCTGTGTGTGTGTGCCTTCGCTGAACTTACCGAAGAGCTCCGGGACTTTTAGTCAGTCCCGACATCTTAAATAGTTGAGTACTTGTGAGCCCAGTACTCACATGCCATAACATACATTGGGGTATTTGAGACCAAATGAACGCGTGGACCAGTGATACTCAAAGTGAGGCTAGGGGATTAAAAACTTGCAAGATCAGAAAAACTATACATACAACTCTATTGTTTCTATACGTTACAAAAACTATAATACAACTCTATTGTTTCTATATGTTACAAAAACTATATACATACAACTCTATTGTTGGTACTCCGTTACAAAAACTATACATACAACCAATATTCCCTTAAGGTGTGGTATGAGTGAGCAAAAAATTTTGTCTCTGAGCGACATTTTGTTAGAGGTCAAAATTTGTGAAGGCGATTTAAGTGATGTCGTCCGTCCGAGTGAGCGATTGTACGTGTAGTATGAGCGACGCTCTGATTCGTGAGCGATCGCTCACGCCTCAGCAGAGGAACATGCATACAACTCTATTGTTTCTTTACGTTACAAAAACATACATACAACTTATTGTTTCTATATGTTGCAAAACTCCATACAACTTATTGTTTCTAGCATTGCAAAACTATACGTTTGTAAATATAAAACAAAATTAAAAGATGAGTTAATGACATTTTTTATAATTTTTTCTCGTGGTTTTACTCTGCAGGTGGGTAGCGAAACCGAAAACTATTATCCAATCGAGTCGTTCAGAATACAACAATTTGAGAACTACTGCTCTGGATGTTATTAGCGCTCTGTTCCTCGACGTGAAGCCGCCATTCAAATATTTATCTTTTATCTAGTGATACTATATCCGAACAGAGCAATTGATTTGTCTTATCAATTACACAAAAGATACAAGTGATCAAGCCGAGCAGTTGGATATTTGAAATATTTTGGTCTAGTTTGTTTGTTTGTCGTCTGCTTTTTGTTATTGCTACGGGCATTTGACACCGGTGCATTATGGGAACATAATTTGTATTTATTGTTGTTGAAAGCTCTTTATAAATTCGTTTAATAAATTATACGAGACGGGGCAGCTGCTGTGGAAGTGGTGTGGTTAGAGGATTTATTGGTTGATGTGCTTCAGACCATTTTGGTTTCGAGGTTAACAAATCACCAACTATGATTGATTGGTTTCTTTAATCCCGCTGTTGACGCCGTAGAATTAATTTGATACACGCGACTTTCTAATATGTCGCTGACATGCTGGGACTTTGTAACGTAACTGACAATGTGTCACGTAGCTGCCATGCTGGGACTTTGTAACGTGACTGACAATGTGTCACGTAGCTGCCATGCTGGGACTTTGTAACGTGACTGACAATGTGTCACGTTGCTGCCATGCTGGGACTTTGTAACGTGACTGACAATGTGTCACGTAGCTGCCATGCTGGGACTTTGTAACGTGACTGACAATGTGTCACGTTGCTGCCATGCTGGGACTTTGTAACGTGACTGACAATGTGTCACGTAGCTGCCATGCTGGGACTTTGTAACGTGACTGACAATGTGTCACGTTGCTGCCATGCTGGGACTTTGTAACGTGACTGACAATGTGTCACGTAGCTGCCATGCTGGGACTTTGTAACGTGACTGACAATGTGTCACGTTGCTGCCATGCTGGGACTTTGTAACGTGACTGACAATGTGTCACGTTGCTGCCATGCTGGGACTTTGTAACGTGACTGACAATGTGTCACGTAGCTGCCATGCTGGGACTTTGTAACGTGACTGACAATGTGTCACGTTGCTGCCATGCTGGGACTTTGTAACGTGACTGACAATGTGTCACGTAGCTGCCATGCTGGGACTTCGTAACGTGACTGACAATGTGTCACGTTGCTGCCATGCTGGGACTTTGTAACGTGACTCCCGCTGTGTGACGCCGCTGCCATGCTGGGACTTTCATACACGCGACTTTCTAATATGTCGCTGCCATGCTGGGACTTTGTAACGTGACTGACAATGTGTCACGTAGCTGCCATGCTGGGACTTTGTAACGTGACTGACAATCTGTCACGTTGCTGCCACGCACAAGCTTGTGGCATATTAATAAAAATGTGGACGTAAACCTGGGTTTTGAACTGGAGTCTTGAACTAAAATTAATTAAGAGTTATTTAGTCTCCGACTGCTGACTCCACCAACTAGAACTGTTCTCAGGTATTCGGGGGGGCCCTAGACAGCCTCCAGGAATGTTTGGGGGCCCTAGGAAATAGTATCTAATGCCCCTTAGTATGAGATTTAAGAAGAAGAATTTTTTGAATGGGCATTTAACGGTCTTGCCACTTTTAACGCTGCTGTTATTGTTGTCATGTAAAACGATATAAAGTGTTATCTCTGTAAGCTAAAAGTACAAGAAGTCGGTAGTCACTGAAATTTGGGAGAATTTCCTACTGATCCCGTCGTCCGGTCATGAAAATGTGTCCCGATGTCAATTGTTGACAGAAACACCAGCGTGTCACGGGAGGGGGTGGTGTGTCCGCATTCTTGGACCCGTTACAAACTGACAAATCAAACGATGTCAGTGTCACGGAAAGGGGTGGCATCCAATTTCATGACCCTGACGTGACGCCCAAGACGACATTTGACGTCTGCCAGATCAACGGGTCTGCGTGTCTGTGACGAGATTGTGACTAAGTGTCATGACAAACTGACATCTCTCTTTTGATTGGTCTTCTAGATCGCCTATTCATTAAAAACAGCTCCGGTACTTGTGAATGTTGACTGTATGTGTGTGTGTTTGTGTGTGTGTGTGTGTGTGTGTCATCAAAACAAAGGGACAGTAAAAGACTGAGCGGACCATTGATCTTCTTCGCGGAGGAGATCAGCAGGTCTCGTGACCGCGAAAACACCCCCCAACCGCACCCCCGCAACTTTCTGTGTGACGTACAATAGGCTACATGCCTTCAGGGTTAGGGTTAGTGGTAAGGGTTATTGTAGAAATGTCCAACCAGGTTGTCCACTCAACCCCTCCCCCTCTCCCCTCCCCATTGCACAGCTCAAGTCGGTTTATAGTTTTAAGCTAAGAATATGTTAAACAACTCAGTACACCGTGTGTGACGTATGTTGAACCAGCACTTAGAAGTTCATCATACAGAATAATATAGAACTAATGTTGACAATGAATATATAAAGACCCAGCCCGTTAGAATATAAGAACAGTATAAATTACCTTTTCCCAAAACCCTTTTTTCCCCCAGCTATTCGGTTATTTCAGCAACTTTACTTGGCGACTTCGTCAAATTTTCGTGCATTTTGTCTTTATTTATTTCTAACTTCAGAATTCTTGATAACATTTTAAAAGTAAATGTTTTAACCTAATTTTCGAAATAATTTTCTTCGATCCTGCCAATTGCAGACCAGTGCTTACTCAAACCTGTGCTTGCGCACACTCATTATAAACGATCGCATGCATGCTTCGTTTACTAGGCCTATGTTGGGTGCGCTAACACGCTCACACACACACACACGCATACACTAAAATACACACACATAAAATGTAAAGTTCCCTTTCATACTTTCCAAGGGCAATATTAATTGCGCTGCAAACAGTTGCACAACCTTTGAAATATCAGGGGAGAAAATGGTTCGCGACTTTACATCCGTGATCGACACCCTCACTTTCGGGTAATAGACATGATACTCCAACCACATTGAATTCCATCTTCTGCCTCAGTATGGGTTCCTCGGTGTCAGTGCCATGTACGTCAATGAGAAGTCCAAATGTGAGGGACAGACGCTGCTTGTGACATGATGTGTCAAATTTACCGTCCTTTCTCTTTATGTCACTTCTGTCTCTTTTCTTTTTTTTTCATACTCTGATTTATTCCTTGAAGTACGAGCGGTGACGAGGGGGTCTCAATTTGACTGCAAGCGCCCCTCAAAAAATGCAGTAAGTGAAGATAAAAAAATAAAATAGACAGTCTTAAATTTATTGGGGGCTTAGTTAGCCACAAATATTTTAGAATCCCTGATCAAAGGTTAAATACAAATAAAACAAAGCCATCATTTCGTCTCCCTACAGAAAGAATAAATCCAACAATAGTACAAATGACCTTTCAACTCGAGGCTTTCTCTAATGACCATCTCAACAGCTTGATATGTAAATGAGCCGGTCTCTGGTCAGCAATGTAAACAGGTTATTTAGCCGGTTGTGTAAGAGATCAATACAACTCTTTGCATAAAAAAACACGAACTAAATGGCAAGTTTGTCTTGAGGTCAAAATTTTTTAGACCAGCCAAAAATTGTTTGTTTTTTTTACTTTCCTTGTGGATTTTTTTTAATATACAAAAAACTAATACTGGCGTTATTAATATGTTTAACAACGTTCAATAAGATAGAATTATGGTGGAAGCCATTATGACAGAAACCACTATGGCAGAAGCCGACAGAAGTCACATGGCGAAGCCACTTGACAAATGCCACTATGAGAAGACACAATGATATAAGCCACTATGAAAGAAGCCACTATGACAGAAACCACTATGACAGAAGCCATTATGACAGAAACTACTATGACGGAAGTCACCTTGATGAAAGCCACTATGGCAGAAGCCACTATGACAGAAACCACTATGACAGAAGCCACTTTGACAGAAACCACCTGACAGAAACCACTATGACAGAAGCCACTATGACAAACTAATATGACGGAAGCCACCTTGACGAAAGCCACTTTGGCAGAAGCCAATGACATAAACTACTATCACGAAGCCACCTTGACGGAAGCCACTGTGACAGAAGCCACTATCACAGACCTCTTTTTCAGGAACGCTCAGGCACGGTTCTATTGTTGACCCAGATTTTTGTACGGGTTCCATCTCCATAATCTGAGATTGTTTTTAAAGCAAAAAAATTGAACAACAACCACAACAACAACAACAACAACAACATGGCTGATTACAGGGGCATTCACTCGTATTGCATTTCTTTTTCTTCATCTATTTAGACATCATCTTCATAACAGTCCCCCCCCCTCCCCCCATCCCATCTCTCTACAAACGAGTATTTCGTCTTTCTTTACTTCTTCATATTTCCTCTCTCCAATGGCCAGGCGATGTCTTGAGTTGTTCCTCCCCTTCTTCCCCCAATCCATTTTTAAAAAAAAATACAGTTTATAAACGAGACTAAAACGAAGCAGGCATCTTTCTGTCTCTCTGTCCATCTCTCTCTCTCTCTCTCTCTCTATCTATCTATCTATCTCTTCTGTCTCTCTCTCTCTCTCTCTCTCTCTCTCTCTCTCCCTTCCTTCCTTCCAGCAATTTATCAGGAGTTGATACATGCAAATTGCTCGTGAACCGAGTGACAGCAGCCATTTTTTTTTTGTTTTTGTTTACTCTACCCACATTTGCCAGTCGAGGGTAATGGAGATTGTTAGTAGGGAGCGGGCAGGGTGGGGGGCAGGGGAGAGATTGACGTTTGAACGAAGTAGAAATCACTAAATGTATACTGAACAATAAGACTGATGACCTTGAGGTTTGTATTGACCTTTCCAAGTTTGATGGGCACTATAAAGTGGGGCGGGGCGGGGGGAAGACTGTTACTGAAGAGTTCTGTTAATTGTATTGGTATTATGTTTTCTTGTATAATAGTAGTGCCATCTGAGTGCTTGGTACTTTAGAACAGTGTTGATTGTTTAAGAATAATGCCATCTAAGTGCTTGGTACTTTAGAACTATGTTGATTAACAACTATGGTACTTTATGTATATTAACTAACTGCCTCGCTGGGGATATATTATTGAGAGTGGCCAGGTGGAAGTACACAGCACGGGCCAGATATCACAGTGGACAGATTATACAAGTCAAAATTAAAATCCTAACATGAAAAAATATATTTCGCCGATAGGCAAACTTTTGTAGATAGATTTTAATCCTCTGATTTATGTATATTTAAACCCTTTCACCTACATTAATGACCGGGGTAAACAGACTGACCCAATTAGCCACAGAACAGATCAGGTTAACATGGAAGCGCCACACAAGCTGATCAGAACGGCATTGGCACATTCGGTCATTGGAATATAAACCTGAGTCAACGGTGTTCATCTCACTGGGACTATTCATTGAAGTACTGACAGGGCAGTGCCGAACCTAGGGATTCGGGGGCCCAGTGGGGGGCTTGGTCTCTTTGGGGCCCCTGTATTTTGACATTCAACATCATGACAGCAGAGATCATGTACTTAATATTTAATGCAAACAAAATTTTGGGCCCCCTAAAGCTGGGGCCCGGGGGACTTTCTTATTTGGACCCCCTCCCTAGTTACGCCTCTGAGACATATGGATACCTTCAATCAGAGAAGACGCCTAAAATCAAGAAAATTTGCAAAAACATTTAATTAACAAAACAAAAGAAAACCTAAACAATCTATCGTCCATTATGCTGCATCAGCAAGATGTTATTCGCGTATTGTACTGAATAATCTGTAATCTTATAATCAGTAATGATAAAATAACTACTAATGTACCTTCAACATTGTTTATTATTAGAAGCAATTAATTATTTTTTTTTACTTGGGGTACTTAGTAAGATGGGAAAAAGAAAGGGGCACACAGATGTCGAAAGTTTGGGAACCACTGATCCAGACAAACACTGAGATCTAGTTTAACGGTGATCTATTTTTAAAGTATTTTCGGTTTCAAGAGATTAAGCCGAACTTCCCCCCCATGATCACACTTAACACTTCTGCTTCCCACCACACCCACCACCCCCACCCCCGGGAGTCTGTTTGCTCACAGCGGGACCGTATCTGTATCAAGATCATCTTTGTTGACATACACAACAACACACACCACAACCTCCCATCTCCCCATGACGTTTTGATCTCAGTGCTTTTGAACTACCGGGTGCTGGCACACGTAAGTCTGTCTCAAGCGCAATAACTCTACCCTTCTTAATTACCCCCTTGATAGGAATTCAACTTTGACCTCCGTATGACGTACAACAGTAAAGAAGATGGTATCAGCTTAGCACCATGATGTGGTTGTTTTTTTTTGTCTTCTGTTCAACTTTACGTCGTTGCTCAGGCAATTATTTTGGGCAGATAATAATTTTAGTGCATTTTTTCGAAATTGTCCCCGTTTTGTCTGTCTTTCTGTCTGTCCGTCATCACCCTAGATCTCAACCATAAGCCCTAGACCCATGATGTATATATCATTTTGTGGGTCTTGGCCATGTTGTCATGTACGTCAAAACGCATTTCGCGATAGGACCTCTGAGGGCCGTAAAAGGGGCTTAAAATAGTACCGTTTTTATATAAGCTATATTAACAATGGAGCGCTCTATATCTCAGCAACCATAAGTCCTAGACCCATGATGTATATATCATTTTGTAGATTTGGCCTGCCATAGATACATCGAAAGTTTATTTCGCGATCTGATCTCTCAGAGCAAAAATATAAGAGTCTCTTATATACCGTTTTTTGCTTATATTTTAAATATAAATAATAAAAGTTAATCAAAGGGGCGTAATCATTATTTATTTTTGTAATAGTTATTCAACATGATTACTTCCATCTCTAAATTTATCAAAATTCATGCGCGTGGAGCAATATTTATGGCTGTAACACGGAAAAAAAATACGGATTTCGTCCGGCGAAAATGCTCTAAAATGTCCTTTGTCCGAAACGGAAAAGACTTAAATTGCTTGTTTTGTATTATTTCTTACAAAATTTGAACGTGCATTTCAATAATCGAATATAATTTCAATTCAGTTTTTGGCAGATTCGATTGCTCAGTTAGTCAATTAGAATGGTTTCTGAGCTAATCGAGTATTTAATGAAATAATCGACTATGGGATATTGCCATGTAGCAAAGATCATGTAACGAAATTCAGAAATAATTGACTGTAATAGAAAATTTGAAATGAGATGGACTTAAACAATATAGACAACAACTTTGTGGACAGACAGGCAGATAGATAGATGGATAGATAGATAGACAGATAGATAGATAGATAGATAGATAGATAGATAGATAACTTCTCAAGTCTGTATGTCTTTGTATAGAATCTCGTCACCAGCACTTAAAAGTCATGGGGGGGGGATACATCTGTACTGTGTGTGGGGAGGGGGTGAAGGGGTGGGGGGAGAATGTCACAGATATAGTTACAAAATGTCACGGTGCAATCAGAGATCTACATTGCAGTGCAAGACAGCGCATCAAATCTTCTTTTTTCAATATATATAGGTCAGTGGGAAGATATTGATACGAGATAATAGAACGTACGAGTGGGGGGAGGGGGGTGAGCATGGAGGATCAAGAGAGAGAGGAAGCTGGGGGGAGGGTAGTTTTTAAGATGCACACAGTCCAGTGTTGACAAAGGTCAACTAGCTATTGCTTGACCATCACTCTGGTTACGTCACCCATGTGTAAGGTCAATGAGACTATTTCCTTGCTAGGGAAAAATAAAATTCCATCCCAAAACGATCGTGGAGTGACCATTGGTCAAATGTCAACGGTACAACAGTGTGCTGAGGGAGCAGACATCCTCACATAACGACATGCGCGTTGAGAGAGCAGCTTCAGCTGAGTGGGAGACATGCAAATAGAATGCACCGGCATACATAAAGTGTTACAAGTATACTAGACCGTTGAATGCAACACAACGTAACATAATATATGGATAATTATACTACATATTGATTTCGTTGAATATCACGGTTGTGCTACGCATGTTTAAAAATCTCTTTCAGTATGACGAATTTTACTTTTTTATCATTGACGAAAATATTAGTTTAGCTAGTGACCCATCCAAAAAAAACAACAAACAAGAGCAGACAATCCTTGTTAATGGGCGAATGAATAACGTAATAAAGTTTCTGTATCGCTTGTTTGTCTGTCTTTAAATATTTGTTAATTATTATTTGTTTTTGCTAATACATAAAAACACTTGTGGAGAAACAAACAAACAAATATGTAACATTGAAATCAAAACTCATTGAATCTTTTGTTTTGTCTTTTGAGATAAAAATGTCCACTATTAAATCGTTCCCAATAATTCACTTACTTAATAGAGCTTATCACCGGGTCCGGTTGATGGCAAAACTGATTTACAGCCTTAAGATGTTCATTTGGCGTTCTCAGTTCCAACTTACTGCACGTGAATAGTCATCACTGTGTCACTTCAACACCCTGATACTTAAGGTCTACCTGGATTCTTGGTTTACATCACCATGTGCTACATCTGCTCCCCGTGGAGATTTGCAGCTACTTCAACAATTGGAGAACTACAAGGAAACAAATGACACCGTTGCCAAAGCAGCAATACAATCATTCTCTGGACACTTTTGGTATTTGAGTGAAATTCTGGTAGTTTTTTTTTTTTTTTGACAATGATGTTTCATCTGAAATGAAGTTAGTCATGGTTGCAGCACTTAACAAGATAACAACAGAATAGCCTTCTGTCCAACATTGCAACAAAATAAACTTTCTGATTTCTGATTTATAACAACTACATTGTTGGCCAGAAGAAAGTTGCGAGTTTGAAAGTCGTCAATGATGCAGCCGAGCGTGGAGTGACCCTGAGTCAAGCATTCAATAGAGTACTAACCAATCAAGAGGAACAGGAACAGTTTTTGTTACAAATAGTAGCGAAACGCCTTCGTTACTTTCCTAATGCTAACAAGTCCACCCTAACTGTCCCAGCCGCAGCTAGAATATCATTACTTGGACTTGAAGATATGTAATTAGTGAATAGTGATCTTTCAGTCTGAACAACGTTGAATTGACTCTTTATGTTTATTAGCTGAAGGTTCTGAAAGTTACTATTCTGTTGTTATGTTCAAAACAGTTGTTTGTTCTCTTTTCTTCAAATAACCTTTGATTTTTTTGTGTTACAGCAGGATTACCGTTTACCGTATGTCGCGAAAAATTGATTATTGCAAAACTTTGACACTGTTGAGCTACCAATAAATATTATCAGAAAACATTCAAATTTTGCCAATTTTATTCTTATAACATTACTAACACATTTTGGGTGTGGCAGGATAAAAAAAATTTTTTTTTGAGTGGCACCCTAATATATATATATATATATATATATATATATATATATATATATATATATATATATATATATATAATTTATATATTAGGGTGGCCCAAAAAATATTTTTTTCGATTTTTCTACATTTAAGGCCTGCATTGTGTTCTGCCAGGGAAAAAAAGTGTTTTCTGAAAAAATGAATCAATCGTGAAATATGTAGGGGTTACATAAAGGCAATGAAAACATTGATTTGATACTAAATAGTAATTTAATGGTTTATGTTAATTGTTTAGTGTTAAACATGAAATAACAACCTCAAAACCAAGAATGGACAAAAATGCCTTTGTATTGTTTGTAACAAAGAAACTGATGGGCTTTCTGCATAGAATCCATTGGAATCAAGACGCTGAGCTCGATTTGTAGATTCGGGTTTTTTCTTGTATATTTTTAAGCATCTGAACCTTTTGCTTGGGATCAATATTTTCATCAAAAAAAAAAAGCGAGGCCCACTGTAATTTCACTTAGATACCATAAATGTCGACTGAAAGCTTTGTTTGCTGCTTTTCCAATAACTGAATTAACGGAGTTATATTTTTCTAAATCCTTCAGAAATTGTAGGTCATTTGATGGCGCCCTTGGTGGCTGTGGAGCTTGAAACCACAGTTTCATATAAGTACTGGAAACAAAACAGAGGAACTGAAACAGTCCTTGTTCTTCAGAAGGCTTTAGCTTAAACTGCTTCTTAAACATCAACATTTTGTAGCAATAAATTATTCTTGCCATCCAACGTGCTCTGTGTACAGCTCCTGGAGCATGGAAATGAATCCCGCGTGGTGGTGTTCCTCCAAGAAATATGACAGACAATTCCAAAAATTCTCTGTAATCATCTCGTGGGTGACGAATTTGAAGATTGTCATTTGCAAACTGCAATGTGCTCTCTTTGAAAAGGTCTACTTCAATCATCCCATCTGCAGTATCATAGGATCCCTTCTCCATAAAATGCCACTGCTCTTTTAATCGTTTGAAAAGTGAAATATCAGGTCCAGATGAGGGTCCACTTATCTTCATTGGGGTGAACACTTTTTCCAAAACAAATTCCATCATATGGAGGCGGCATGCAAGATGAATAAGAATTTTTTCAAGTAAAACACATGCCCCTTTGGAATCCACAGTGTTACTTGCTGTTGTGTCAAAACCTAATTATACTACTTTTTCACAAATTTCCCAATCCTAACTACAGCTTGATCTTGACTGTCACCTGTCCCCGAATCCAATTTTGGTACACCTAGCAAGCACTCTATTTGCAGTCCTGTTACAATCACTGGCAATCTCCCAACATTCTCCCTGGCTGTGAGATCTGGAAGCAATTTTCCATCCCAATGTACAGTTAATGGTACTTGTGGATCAAACAATTCTTTAACTTCATGTGCTGTTTTTTTCCTAATCTCAGCTCTCACACGCTGTACAGTACTTCGACTTAATGTCATGTCACTAAAATCGTGACCAAGAGAATGAGTTGTAGCAGCTAGTAAATGGACTGCTGTACGATCATTAACTTGTTATCTATCTAATGCTGCAGCAACTTCTTTGGACAGAACAGACTGTGTTGGAGCAATTTCTGCACATTTTCTTCGTTTCTGTGATGCACTAATCAAAAATTCTTCATCGTGTTCATTTTCTTCAGTGACCCTTTCATCTGAACTGCTTTCAGAAGAAAATTGCAATAACGTGCTGGACATTTGAGAGCTTATAGAGTTTCCTTGTCATTTTTCACTTTTTGCAATAAACTCTCTGATCTCTCTTTTCTCCGAGCTTTCCGTTCATTATTAATATTAATGTCAATAAGTGGAAATAGACAATGAGTGCAATAAGGGCGGCATTTGCAACCAACATAAATATTAAACAGTTACACATTATAAACATCAAAGAACAAAACAGACTTTATTCAGGTTCACCGATTTTCGGGATAAAATGTGGTAAATGGAGAACATGCCTAAATTTTCAGAGAGCTTGTGCAACCTCTAAATTTCATCTGAAAATTATGAAATTTTATATTTTATACTTTTTTTGTGGTAATCAAATGTGGGTTTTAAATCAAAGAAAATATTATTTTTTTCCTCTTTATTTTGGGCTACCCTAATATATATATATATATATATATATATATATATATATATATGTGTGTGTGTGTGTGTTTAATATATATATATATATATATATATATATATATATATATATATATATGTGTGTGTGTGTGTGTGTTTTGGATATGTTTGAAATAAATACATACTTAAATGTGTAGAAACTACAGAGCACTATGTGATCGGTGAAAACATATCACAAGACATATCAGGTCTTTTACGCGTTTTGAAACAACATCAGTAATAAACAAATATGTTGTAAAATATCATAGACGTGTTTTTCATCCATTTACATGTTATCTAATCTAATATGTTTTTATTATTTTTACAAAATTCGTTTAAAGTGTAGTATGGATTTTAGTTTATTACTTTATATGCTTTTCAGATCTGACGAAAATCCTAATATTACTAGCAAGGGGAGTTAATACTTCAACTTATTCGTTCAATGGGAGAAAATGTGGGTAACCTTTCTTTCTTAGGCTCACACATTATCTAAACAATGTCCTCATTGGTCCTAGACTAGGATCTACTTAGTCATATCACTCCTCATGTTGATTCACCATCCCCACTAATAGACAGAACATGTGGACACTTCTAAATAGGATCACTTCCAGCTTGTACAGTTTAATAGGTCAGTTAGAAGAGGACGATGAGTTGGTCATGCTACTGTCTAAATGTATTCCAAGTAAGGCATATAGGTTATTAAAGTACTGGTCAGTAGGTCAGTCTTGTATAATTGTCGATAGGCCATTCAAATAGGGGTCAGTGTTCAGTAAAGTTTTGGTCAACAGATAATTTAAATACTGCTCAATAAGTCTACAAAGTACTGTAACTAGGCCAGTCACATAATACTGTTTAGTCTGTCAGTCCAGAACAGGTCAATATTTCAGCCAAATACTAAATCATATGGACTAGACAGGGCAAACTAAGGCTTACAATAAAACACCACCAGGATGTAATAAGGCTAGCAGTACGCGCCTCTCAGTTCAGTCACAACGATGACGATATCATTTAACTTCAAGAAAATACCCATGATCTAGGTACACTTCAAAATACCCATGATCTAGGTATACTTCAAAATACACATGATCTAGGTACACTTCAAAATACACATAATCCAGGTACACTTCAAAATACCCATGATCAAGGTACACTTCAAAATACACTTGATCTAGGTACCCTTCAAAATACACATAATCTAGGTACACTTCAAAATACACATGATCTAGGTACATTTCAAAATACGCATGATCTAGATACACTTCAAAATTCACACGATCAAGGCACACTTCAAAATACACATGATCTAGGTACACTTCAAAATACACATGATCAAGGCACACTTCAAAATCAAAATACACATGATCTAGGTACACTTCAAAATACACATGATCTAGGTACACTTCAAAATACACATGATCTAGGTACACTTCGAATACACATGATCAAGGCACACTTCAAAATACACATGATCTAGGCACACTTCAAAATACACATGATCAAGGCACACTTCAAAATACACATGATCTAGGTACACTTCAAAATACACATGATCTAGGTACACTTCAAAATACACATGATCTAGGTACACTTCAAAATACACATGATCTAGGTACACTTCGAATACACATGATCAAGGCACACTTCAAAATACACATGATCTAGGCACACTTCAAAATACACATGATCAAGGCACACTTCAAAATACACATGATCTAGGTACACTTCAAAATACACATGATCTAGGTACACTTCAAAATACACATGATCTAGGTACACTTCAAAATACACATGATCTAGGTACACTTCAAAATACACATGATCTAGGTACACTTCAAAATACACATGATCTAGGTACACTTCAAAATACACATGATCCAGGTACACTTCAAAATACCCATGATCAAGGTACACTTCAAAATACACATGATCTAGGTACACTTCAAAATACACATGATCTAGGTACACTTCAAAATACACATGATCTAGGTACACTTCAAAATACACATGATCTAGGTACACTTCAAAATACACATGAACTAGGTACACTTCAAAATACACATCATCAAGGCACACTTCAAAATACACATGATCTAGGCACACTTCAAAAATTGATGCTGATGTAGGTAAAAAATCGATTTGGTATGAAGGTCGATTGGGCCTCGAGGCGTAGAGTAAAATTTTGGGTCCCTTTAAAAAGACAGAGACATTAAAGCTAAACGTGTAAAATTTGAGTTTGTGGGCCCTGCGAAAGTAGGGGCTCAGGGCGCGCTAAACTGTCATTTGGGGGCACCACCAAACAAAAATCTCAAAGTCAAATTTATCATTAACTTTACAGACAGGTTGAGAAAATATATTTACACTTATTTATTGATAATATGATTTACCATTCCTGACCGGCGTATTGTTCCATTTCTAGCCGGTGTACTTTTCCATCTTTATAATCTTGTTATTCTAAGGCTGAGATTCAATACCTTGCTTCTTAACAATGTGGATCAAAGTGAAATCAGCTAGAGTCACTGTTTTTTTATAAACAATTTAATTTTCAAAATATTCAAAAAATGTTTCTTCACAAATGCTAAAAGAGGGCGGTATAATGTCTAGGACCGGATTTAGGCTCCTGTGTGATTGTAATCGAATGGGGTCTTGACATATGTATGTTCTGCTTACCTCTTTATGTGGACAGGGGTCTTGACATATGTTTGTTCTGCTTACCTCTTTATGTGGACAGGGGTCTTGACATTTGTTTGGTCTGCTTACCTCTTTATGTGGACAGAGGCCTTGATAATGACCACGGCTTAATGAGTGGTATAACAGCATATCACTTCACCTAAAATGAATTTAAGAATTTGGGTCCTTGCTATCTGTTAGAGTCCCACTCCTTTTGACGGCCCTAAAAAAATTAGCTTTCTCATTTTATAGTATACTAACGTATCTAAAAAGGTTTAAGGACAGACATCACTGGCAATGTCCAAGCTATACAATTTGCTACGGCCTTTGTAATTTTTATAGTGTTGCTCTGATTAATAACATCTCAACTGTGCTTTGAAGGTGAACGTGGTATCTTTACAGTGCATCGCCTTTAAAATGAAAGATCCCATGGTTATATGGATTTATAACATTTATCTTAACAGCATTTCATCTTTATATAAGATAACATCTTTCCATTATATATAAGTAGATTAAATTATATCTACACAAAATAAGCTAGTGTCTAATTTCTATAGTCTAGAATTCACTAGACATTGATGACTGACTTATAACAAAGGTACATAAAGAGACAGAAACGAAAATTGAAATATTGCTCTCTATTGTGTGTAAGTTGTATTGCTGGCTAACCGACATATTCCAAGATCACTGCTTATACAACTGACAAACAACTGCAGTAAATCATGAAATATTCTATATTTAACAGGAAATAGCTTCTGTTTCTTTTGATGTTGAATTGTTCGTCTTAGATTCGCCCATAATTTTTGTTCTTCAATAATAGAAATAAAGAATTAATTTGTTCTTGTTAAAATATTGCAGTCGGAACTACAAACCCATATATACAAACAGTTAATACATCTACACACAGGCACAGATGAAAAAAAAAACCGAGCTGAAGACTCCATAAAATTACAGATGGCGCGTCCACTATTCTAATGAGGCTTTAATTTCTACCCATCCCTGTGATCGTCTTGTAATTATTTCTTAATTAAAAACAATTCCGGAATTTTCCTCTTAAAAAAGGAAATACCGCCTTTTATTTTTCACCGGCAGACGACGTAAAACTTTAAAAAATAGAACCGGTAATGATTGTCTGAACCTCTGTCTCAACTTCTGCCATTTGTCACAATGTCTGTCTTTGTGCTCTTCGCAGTGGGATAGTTTCTGTTGTTTTAAATCATCAAGTTTTTATTGTCAGATAGTAAAAATAACTCTTTATGAATTTAATAACTTCACGGAGATATCTCTTTATTCACGGTCTTCTAGAAACAATAAACTTTTATTCCTGAACATTCATAAGATTGATTAATACACAGTTTTGTTTTGACGTAGACTATATATGTTTATTTCTTGTTTTAACATTTTTGCGTAATAAAAATGCGTGATCTTAAAATGTTTAAAAGTTTGCAATCTTACTGTTGGTAATCCCCCCCCCCCCCCCAATCAGTTCAATTTTATTTATTCTATTTTTGTTATCCACAATGGCACAGTGGTTGTTCTAATGAAAGATCGTTCACGGTTGTTATAACATTTTATTTATTTTATTGTTTTTGTAGCAAAATAGGAAAAAAAAGATTTTTTTACATATGTATTTCTAGACTAAAGGGATTTCATGGCAGGTTTTTTTTGACTTAATACATTTAATAAAAATTGTGTACTTAACAATAGAAAGTCCAGCCCTTTTCTGCTAACAAACGATTTATTTACCATTCTTAACAATGGGTCAGCTTTCTAAAAAGAATATCATATAAAATAATCATTTCTCTCTCAAGGTATTAGTAACATTACTGTTGAAATTCTTGTTAAATCAAAGAAAGTATTTCTAAGTGTTAAGTCTAGTCAACGTTGATAGTAATGTAACTATTTCTACATGGACATTGTCCCATTCTTCCGACATCCACCGAGTTACGTCACGGCATTACATGGCACACTGTTTGAATGGAATTTAGTAAATGATGTTAGAGAGTGATGTCATAATATTGAACATGCACTAAGTTACCTAATAATATAAAATGATAAACTCTTTAAAAAATTTGGTAAAATATTTAATAGGCAATTTCATAATTCTAAAACATCTGTCATGTGACTGTGTTAAGTCAAGATGACCTCACAATATCAATAATACAGAATTCACATCTCCATTTAAATTGATTTCTCAGAAATCCGCCAATTTTGATGTATTATTCTACTGAGTATCAATACCTACACTGTAAAAATAAAAATAACTTCCATGGCGGCAATATTTTAAATACTTGGTAAAGGACTTTTAAAATAGTGATGCATTGTCTACATAATCTATTTTCCAGGGTCAGAGCATTCTAAGTCAGTCATGGTCAAACTACGGACCGCGAGCCGGATCAGGTCCGCCGGACTGTTTAAACCGGCCCCTATGTAGGCCACTCAACTCAGAGTGAAGCACAGCCATAGCCTTTTCTGTTAGTTATAGTAGTTCTGTGAAGCACAGCCCTAACCTTTTCTGTTATTTATAGTAGTTCTGTGAAGCACAGCCATAGCCTTTTCTGTTAGATATAGTAGTTCTGTGAAGCACAGCCATAGCCTTTTCTGTTAGTTATAGTAGTTCTGTGAAGCACAGCCCTAGCCTTTTTTTTTTTGTTATTTATAGTAGTTCATGTCAGCACTACATCCAACTGTACTTGTTCCGGCCCGCCGACTAAAGGTAATGATCTCAATGTAGCCCACGACTCAAAAAGCTGGCCGTCCCATGTTCTTGATAATGCTAAATAATTTTCATACAATTTCAGGGTACACATTGGTCATAATGTTCATCTTATCATAGTGTTTTGTGTTCAAATGTTAAACAATGCCAATGAATAAAAAGGTAAATACAACATTGGAGAATTAGAGAATCTGTACTTTTATTTGTGTGTCTTAGAGTTGTATAGCCTTTGTGATTTTTTGTTTAAACTCAGCTCATTTGATTTTAATTCACTTCCACTGGATGTTAGCAATAATAATTCTCTCCGTCTACAACCCTCTTTCTCAATCAAGTTATAAAAAAAGACAAACACTAAGACAACTGTTTTATGTCCATTGAAAATAAACGAGAATTTTAATTAATAGTAAAACAGGAAAAAAAACGCTGGAAAACTTAAAGGTTACAAAAAAAAACAATGTACAGATTAATTTGAACAACAAAAATATCTGGTATTTTAAAACTAGCTCGACGTCTGTGTCAATGTGACATTTTCACACAAAAACTACGTCACAGAAAACAATGAAGATAACCTTACAACACCATTTAAAGTTTTAATCTGCATAAAATGTAAACAAACATGCGTCACTCTAGCTGTAGCGATAGTTCATTGCCCACTCAACAAAAATGCGTCACTCTAGCTGCAGTCGTACGTATACTTCCCATGGCTCATAAGGGGCTCTTCCCCAGCCGTAAATCATTCGCTATAGCCCATGTAGGGCTCTGGCCTGCCTTTCATCACCTCCATATAACTTCTGTGTCATGGCATAAATTAGGTCATCAAATGTAGAATGATTAAAATAGTAAGTTTTATAGTAGCTTAGTATAACGTGGCGACATAAACAAACAGGTTGTACCTCAACTGCCACACAGTTTCCAAGAATAAACTTGGCTACACAAACTGACAAGCTGAACCTCATATGCCACAATAAATATGGCTACACAAACTGACAAGCTGTACCTCATCTGCCACAATAAACTTGGCTACACAAACTGACAAGCTGTACCTCATCTGCCACAATAAACTTGGCTACACAAACTGACAAGCTGTACCTCATCTGCCACAATAATTATGGCTACACTAACTGACAAGCTGTACCTCATCTGTTACAATAAATATGGCTACACAAACTGACAAGCTGTACCTCATCTGCCACAATAAATATGGCTACACAAACTGACAAGCTGTACCTCATCGGCCACAAAATAAACTTGGCTACACAAACTGACAAGCTGTACCTCATCTGCCACCATAAACTTGGCTACACAAACTGACAAGCTGTACCTCATCTGCCACAATACATATGGCTACACAAACTGACAAGTTGTACCTCATCTGCCACAATAAACTTGGCTACACAAACTGACAAGCTGTACCTCATCTGCCACAATAAATTTAACAGTTTTTTTTTTAAATTACCATTTAATAGTTACTAGCTACAGTTTTTATATATGTTTGTGATTCCTGGACTCATGTAGACATGAGGTATGTGCGTTTCAATTAAATATATTTGACTAATTCACTATTTTTTTTACGTATAAAATGAAAATGTTCCGCCACCAAACTTAGAAAAAATAAGTTTCTGTTGTTTGTTGTGTAGTATATGCCAACTGTTATCCCTGAAAAAGTTCCTGATTCCGGAGAATTATTAGGTACTGTTACAATTATATTCGGGCCGAATACGGCATTCTTGGACTTCTCTATTTTAAAAATATGCACACACATTTTTTACATTTTTTTTTTTTACTAACTTCAAGTTTTGATTTTCTTCCTATGAGATGTTTACTGACTATGTAGAAATTGGAAAGTCTCATTATATGAGATGTTTACTGACTATGTAGGAATTGGTAATCTCCTATTTTAGCGATAATTAATATTTTGACAAATAATATTGATACTTTACCTCTATAAACATTCCAAAATCATAGTATTGATTGTTATTTATTAAAAGAATAAGAAAAAAATATAAAAAAAATGTGTTTAAATGCATTAAATAAATTTTAAAAAAGGTACTCTATATTCTTTATAAAATACTGCCAGCCATGTTAAGAGATGACCTGAATTGTTTACAAAAAAAGGCAGCTGCCAACTACAAGATTATTAAAAAAAAATGAAAGATAAGACGGTACCTTCGGAAAATTTATGCCCATCACTTAAAAGGGCATGACCAAAATTATTTAAACCAAATTTATGTTAGGGGGATAGCTACTCTTGGGGCCCCTAGGGCCGTTTATCTTGTACCGCTACGTATAAGGTGTAGAACGGGGCCCTGAAAATGACATAATTTCTAATAAAGGCTATATAAGAAAAAACGGAGCCATCAGAAACGCTGTTGCACAGCCCTCAGAGGGCATGACCAAAATAAATCAAACCTATTATATTAGCCTTCCATCAGTTTCACCTTCATTGGCCTGTCTGTTACGACCACTTCAGTAAGAAGTATGAGCCAATTGGACGAATACCATCTCTATCACCTTTTATCCACACTGGTACAATTGTCATCGCTAATCACTCATGGTCAGCTGGCCCGCCCTTTTGGGAGGTGAGTGTGAAATGGAGAAGGGGTGGTGGTGGAATGGACCTTCAGATAAGGTAGACTAAGTAAGATTTCTTTTCAGTCTAGCAATTCGTTTGTTGTCGGTCGGTATGTTAACAGGAACTTCACGTTTTGATGTGAAAGTTCTTATATCTGTTGACCAGCGCTCGAGTGGTCGAACTGCCTGGGCAGAGGAGATAGCGTCTGAATTGGAGGAACAAAGACTAAGTGGGATTATTTTCGTTAAACGTTTCGAATAACCTGTTTAATCCAATACCCCTCCCCCCTCTTTTCTGTGAGTAACAGGTGAAATAAGGCAGGGGGTGGGGGCTAGGTCTTGGGACTTTTTACATAAAATTATGCAACGTGACGTCATTGTGACATCTGGAACATTCCATGATAGATCAGTTTAAAACTATAAGCAGTATGTAAAGTTTCACTTCAGTATTTCATACTACTTTGGATTTTCATTCTTCATCTTGAAAATAGTGATTGCTTTGTTATTGAATTTCCTTGTTATAGCTGCTAATTCAGATAAGTACACTTCGACTGTGTTCTTAATTTATTTAACCTCATCCTTGTTTTTTTTTCTTTGATAGACAGACCATCCGATATAAAAAAAAGCTTTTGTAGTTTCAATCTTAACAATTTTTGTCAATACAATTTCAATTAAGTAAATCTTTTTAGTACATTGCAACTTGTTATCACAACACGAGTGATCAGAACTTAATTGAAGTTTACTCATTTATTTGACATAAAACAAGATTTATTGCAGTGTCGAATTTAACTTTGTAATGGCAGGTAGACCTAGAAATCTTCGTTTCAATATAGTAGATCCTCAAAATATTATGGACCATGCAGCCATTTTACAAGAAATGTGGAATCTATCTGGAATAGAAAGAGAAATGCATAACCAAGAATCGTCTATCCAGTGGTTAGCTGTTAGGCGTCTATTGAGAAATAATATGCAGTGCACCACGTGCAATGTGTTATGTTATCTTGGAAATCATAATACCGGTATCGATGGGTTTCGCTGGGTTTGTCCGACATGTCACTTAAAAAAGAGCATTAGATTTAATTCTTTTTTTACGAGAAGCCATTTGTCTCTCAAAACAATAACTCAGATTATTTATTGCTTTGCATACAACTTTTCCCAAAAATCCACCAAACGCGAAACGAACATACTCAATGAGAACACTTTGGTCGACTAGTTTAACTTTCTGAGGGAGGAAATGTCCACTTATATGAACCGCCGGCCGATAGAAATTGGTGGGGTAAATGAAAACTTTGAGCCTATTGTTGTGGAAATAGATGAATCAAAGTACTTTCATCGTAAATACCACAGGGGTACTTGGAGGGAAAGCCATTGGGTATTTGGTGGCGTAGAAATGCTTTTTAGTTGAAGTTCCCGATAGAAGGGCAGAAACCTTAGAAGCCCTGATATTGCAACATGTAATGCCAGGCACCCATATCATATCCGATGGATGGGCCGCGTATAGGGGGATAGAAGGACTTGGTGGCGGAGTTTATTCACACTCTGTAATTATACATGAACAAAATTTTGTTGACCCCCATGACCCTGAAGTCCATACTCAAAATATCGAAAATCTGTGGATGAGGGCAAAACGAAAATTAAGAAGTCAATTTGGGACAAGCGAGGGTCTCTTTCAGTCATATTTGCAAGAGTTTTTGTTTCGAAATCAATTTAAACACCAAAATGAGTTTTCCACTATTCTTTCCGTAATTAGTGAAAACTACAATATTTAGACAAACATATTTTACATGGCTTCTATCCCCATAAAATATAATGAATTTATTTTAATTTTCTTTAACCGTTTGGCACTGCTTTATTTTTCTAATAAGTCTAATATTACATATAAATTATTATGTCATGGTTGAGTCATTTTCAGGGCCCCGTTCTACACCTTATACGTAGCGGTACAAGATAAACGGCCCTAGGGGCCCCAAGAGTAGCTATCCCCCTAACATAAATTTGGTTTAAATAATTTTGGTCATGTCTTTTGAGGGCCTAGCATCAGTGTTTGTAAGGGTACCGTTTTTTACTATATAAGCTTTATTAATTATGTCTTTTTCAGGGCCCCATTCTACACCTAAGATATAGTGATAAAAAATAAATGGCCCATTGGGGCATCAAGGGCGTCTATCCCACTAACATAAAATGTGTTTAATCATTTTCTTCATGCCCTATGGGAGTCAGGCTTTACTGCTTCTCATGGTACTGTTTTTCCTATATAATCCTTTGTTAAGTATGCCCCATTAGTTTCTCCATTGTAAAATGCTAAATTGGCAGCAACATCACTGGAATTCGGTCGTGTTTTTTTAAAATTGTTAAACAGAAAATATACGGAACGAAAGAAAATAGTAAAGAAAAGTGTTATAAGTTGCAATTTTTTTTGCGATAAAGTAATAAAAATGAACAAAATATTGTCTAAAATGGATTATATTGATGTGAAATCATTAATACTATGATTTGGTAATGTTTATTTAGGTAAAGTATCAATAATACTATCAAAATAATTTCTGCACGTAAAATAAGAGATTACCTAGGAATTGGTTAGTCTCATTATATGAGATGTTTACTGACTATGTAGGAATTGGTTAGTCTCATTATATGAGATGTTTACTGACTATGTAGGAATTGGTTAGTCTCATTATATGAGATGTTTACTGACTATGTAGGAATTGGTTAGTCTCATTATATGAGATGTTTACTGACTATGTAGGAATTTGGTTAGTCTCATTATATGAGATGTTTACTGACTATGTAGGAATTTGGTTAGTCTCATTATATGAGATGTTTACTGACTATGTAGGAATTGGTTTGTCTCATTATATAATTTATATAAGCAGCCTACGACCCCCCTCCCCCCACCCCACACACCACCCCACTACTAAAGGGAGACGAACTGGTGGAATTTTATTTATTTATGTTTACACGACTTAACATTTATTTTTTTTAAGGTTTGTGAGCTGTTAGAAATAACATTGATTATTAGGAACCTTAGATATGTTAGAGTCCACATATGTACTTATGTCTAGGTCTTCCGAATGTTCCTCTGTTTTTGTAGCTTTAATTAAAGCTCCTGAATGTATCTTCTCCAAATGCTCACAAAAAAAGACGTTTAGACAAATTAATTTGTGTGGTACACCTGAGTTGATCTCAGTCAGGCCATCAATTTGTGTGGTACACCTGTGTTGATCTCAATCAGGCCATCAATTAAATTGTGTGGTACACCTGAGTTGATCTCAATCAGGCCATCAATTAAATTGTGTGGTACACCTGTGTTGATCTCAATCAGGCCATCAATTAAATTGTATGGTACACCTGTGTTGATCTCAATCAGGCCATCAATTAAATTGTGTGGTACACCTGTGTTGATCTCAATCAGGCCATCAATTAAATTGTATGGTACACCTGTGTTGATCTCAATCAGGCCATCAATTAAATTGTGTGGTACACCTGTGTTGATCTCAATCAGGCCATCAATTAAATTGTGTGAGACACCTGTGTTGATCTCAATCAGGCCATCAATTAAATTGTGTGGTACACCTGTGTTGATCTCAATCAGGCCATCAATTAAATTGTGTGGTACACCTGTGTTGATCTCAATCAGGCCATCAATTAAATTGTGTGGTACACCTGAGTTGATCTCAATCAGGCCATCAATTAAATTGTGTGGTACACCTGTGTTGATCTCAATCAGGCCATCAAACAATTGACCTCGATCCGGAGTGTTGAAAGAAGGAAAAGTCCACAAATTGTTAAAAGATCTAAAGGCAAACATGCCCCTTACATTGCCTTTAATTTGTATTATTTAATTTTACAGAGAGAAAATGTTCAGGCTTTCGTCATTGATGTTGTATTTGTATTACTCAGTGAATGGTCTGGAATACAGTGTAATTCATTAACTGCTGAAATTTTTTCTTACTTGCTGCTGGTGATATAATAATGTACCAGATAATTTATCAATCATTTATTAGATAAGACAAACTGGAAATGATCAAACTGTATCACAATATTTATTATGTATTGACGAAAACATTCTTTGCAGATTGTCTACTCACTTCATTCAAACACTAATTTAAGCTATTAATGATGAAACATAATTCTGTTATAATTTTTTGTTATGGAGAGGTTTAAGAATAACACAGGTGCACGAGATTACATAGGTGCACAATATTACATAGGTGCACAATATTATGCCTCATTTGAATATGAACTCTTCAATAACCATCTGTCTTATAAAAAGACACAAATTGAAGCTGTTGAGTGTTAAAACTTAATTATGAATTATTTACTTGATAAGACAGTTTGTTTTGAAACTTGAAAGATTCTCACACTCCAAAGATACTTGGTATTTATCGGCAAGCACAAATGGCTACACAATCCTACAATGGTTGGATTCAAAAATCGCAACGAATCAATAAGTTTTTGAAGCTACTAATGAACACAGCAATCATAAAGTAATTATTTAAAAGGATCAACTGCGAGAATCACTTATGATATATATACATATATATATATATATATATATATATATATATATATATATATATATACTAGTTGCAAGTACCCGGCTTTGCCCGGGTTTAAAATAAGGTTTTCTGTTTACCTTCTGTTTTCTCCCTACCCCCTCTCTCCCATCTCCCTCTCTCCCCTCTCCCCCTCCTTCTCTCCCCCCGTCCATCCTCCTCCCTCCTCCTTCTCTCTCTCTCCCTCCCTGCCCCCTCTTTCTCTTTATCTCTTCCTCCCATTTCTCCCATCCTCTCCCTCTCTCCTTCCCTCCCCTCTCTCTCCCTCCCTAACCCCTCTCTCCCTCCTTTCTCCCTCCCTCATTCCCTCTCTCTCCCTCTCTGCCCCCCTCACTTTTTATCTCTCTCCCTCCCTCTCTCCCTCCCTCCCCCTCTCTCTCCCTCCCTACCCCCTCTCTCCCTCCCTTCCTTTCTCTCTCCCTCTCCCCCTACTCCCTCTCCCATCTCCATCTCCCCCTCCTTTTCTCCCCCTGTCCATCCCCCTCCCTCCTCTCTCCCCCTTCCGCCCTCCCTCCTACCCTCCTTTCCTCTCTCTCCCCCTGGCCCCTCTCTCTCTCTCTCTCTTTATCTCTCTCTCTCTTTATCTCTCTCTCTCTCTCTCTCTCTCTCTCTATATATATATATATATATATATATATATACTTATTATTATGGTTTCACACTTCTTCTAAAATCCTTCTTCATTCCTTTACCTTCCTCAAACTGTACACATCAGAGAGCATGAAAAAACATCAACAATTCTTTGCATCACAAAGGCACAATACAGCACCAGCGCGCAAGTTCTATTCGATCATAGGGAAATGACGTCACAGAGGAATTTTATTTATGGCGCCGTCGAGATTACTTTAATATAGTAAAATACTAAAATAAAAAAAAAATTAATTACAATTAAACTACCCATCGATATGAAACGAAACCTGTCCTATAACCTTCCCCATGTAATTATGTGTATGTGTAACAAATTTCACGTTATTTGTTTGTCTGGATCTTGAGTTATAAGGGAACAGACAGACAGACAGACAGACAACGAATGCGTCTTATAAGTATAGATATATATATATATTAGGGTGGGTAAAAAAAATTTTTTTTATTGAAACATTATTAAAAAGTTGTTACATCATGGTAGTACATGGAATATGTACAAATATTTGAAAACTACATAGTTTTACTAATCCCAACTTTTGTTCGAAATTTTAACTATATTTACTGTGAGTTTTTTGTGACTGAACATGTTAAATTTGTGACCTAGGTTATTCAAAAAAGAAATGATATGCATATAAAATTGATCTAAAAATTTTTGTTCTGCAATATAATTAATTCATAGTTATTATTGACATGTTTTAGTATCTAAAACTGTAAAAAAAAAATATATATATTTTTAGACATAGTGCACAACTCGCTGGATAAACAGGTCTAACAGTGAAGAGACTATCCACAACTCGCTGGAGTGCACATGCTGATGCAGTGTAGCAAGTGATACAGAAGTTTAACCAGTTTGTGGAAGCCATTGAAGTTCTGTGAGATGTCGAAGAAAGCGTCGAGACAAGAGACGCTGCGCACAATCTGTTGTCAGCTTATATGCGAATTTTCTTTTATTTCGTTCTTGTTTTTCTGAAGTGATGTTTTACAAGAAGTCGACTTAGCACAGAAGTTCATGAAAACACCAGGTATTACTTGTGGACATGGTCCAAAATAAAACTTATAAAACATTTTCCGGTCAACCATGAGCCAGTCGAGATTGTGAAATTGTCGGATATGGCTGTTCTGTCCACTGAACGCGAGCTTACAAGACAAATAGATTTTGACGATGTCATTGACCTGTTTGCCACAATGAAAAAAAGAAGACATTTCTTTTAGGACTATAGTGTCAAACGATATTCTTTTGGGCTATGCATTGTCGTGTTTTGCATTTAGATGTTCTGAAAGTGAACAGTTGCATTTTAAAAATCTTTGGATTTGAACTATTTGTTTTGTGGTATTGGATTCGGATTTCGTCTTGGATCATACATGTAAGCAGTAACGTACCGGTCAGTAGAGTAAAGTAGAGCCTAGAGGTAGAGTATGTATGACAAATTTAGCTACACCAACCATTCCGCAAAGGGTCGTGTGGGGTCACTGGGGTGACATTTGAACGGACCGCCCCTGTAACGTTTACTCTAGCTACGCCACTGCGTATAACATCAGATTTCAAAGGAATTAATATTTGAATGAACCCCATTTTTAAGAGAGGAATCCGAGGGGGGGGGGGGTAACATTTTTATAAGTACGGCTCTGGATCCTGTCACTGTTTTGTTATAATCAGGTCAATGTTTAATGTATGATACTTATCCAGATGTGACATCCTCATTTTACTTTCAATGTGTAAAGTTGCAAAAGAAGATTTGAGGATGTATAGCTTTAGTATATAATATTATTTGTTTTTTCATTAAGACTTTGATTAAGTGTATGAAAAAAAATATTGTAATACCAAACTTAAAAAAATTGAAACCACATTCCACGTAAACAAATGAAAACACTTAAACAATCAACTTTTAAATTTAATGAATTTTATTTCAAAAAAAAAAAGATACACTAACCTGTTTTGTTCATTTCAAAAGTGAACATAGCAAGAAGCGCCTAGATAAAAGCTATACGAAAGTTGACAAAATTGAAACACATTGGCTAGCTTCAAAAGTACAATTCCTTATTGCTGTCAATTTTTTATATTACAATATAATATTAATGGCCGCTATATCTCTGTTTTTAAAATATAACTTTTATATAAGAAATCACAACAATTTATCCCCTAAATAATTCAGATTTTCAAATACATATTGCTAGGTTGTTAAGTTTTTATTCGTCACTGTCCGAGCCCCAGTGAAAACCATTCACCTGTCTCTTGGATAGATCGTTATCCAGGTACCACGGGGAGTTGCTGTTCAATTCCTCGCGCTCGACGGCTTCCCTCAGCAGCTCCTCCAGGTCAGATCTTTTCCCGAAGCGGAACAGAGTGCGCTTGTCGTTATCAGAGTCGGCACTGACGTCTCGGCCACTGCGGCCGAACCTGAACAAAGAGCCGGCACGTTTGCCGAAACGCAGTAGTGTGCCTCTCTTGCCGAACCTGAGGAGAGTACCGCCACGTTTGCCGTATCTGAACCAAGCCCCCTGTCTTTTGCCGAACCTGAAAAGTGTGTTCCTTTTGTCGAGGTCATCCATGTGCTCATCTAGGCCATTGTCTGTGTCCAGATCTTCCGTGAATACAGCGGGGCTGCTAGGTGACCGTTTCTGAGATTGGTGGCTCTCATCATGTTCGTCCAATGTATTCAAGCCAGAAGCTGAAATACGTAAACAAAATATACATTAATATATAATGGAGAAACTTCTCATTAGCTGAAATTGTAATTAGCAACATATAATTAACTTTCCATTATAATTTGAGGTAATAAGTTGACCAGGAGTATATTTATATGACGACAACTGAGTAGAAAGTAAACATTCTAATCATAATGAAACCGGTTTATAAAAAAAAATGTTTTTTTTACGACTGATTCTTCTCGTACTAAATGTTAATGTCTGCTGTCATTTATTTTACTGATCATAATTTAGTTGTCATATAGAGTTTCTTGGATTCTTTTATTTTCTTATAATAAACAAGTGAATGTTATAGTTTTATATTGTGTTTATAAAAGTCACTGTAAAGTAAAATGTTTATGTTAAAGTCCCTATAAAGAGAGATGTATATCATAGACATAGTCTATGTTAAAGTCCTGTAAGCAGAAATGTTTATGTAAAAGTCACTGTAAATAGAGAGATGTCTATGTTAAAGTCACAGTAAAGAGAGATGTCTATGTTAAAGTCACTGTAAAGAGAGATGTCTATGTTAAAGTCACTGTAAAGAGAGATGTCTATGTTAAAGTCAATGTAAAGAGAGATGTCTATGTTAAAGTCACTGTAAAGAGAGATGTCTATTTATGATTTTTTTTTAAAAATATAATAAAGTTCTCTTTTTTTCATCCCCACCCTATCCGAGTGGACAATTGCTATTAAAGACATATGGTAGGTTAAAGTACTCGCTGGGGTTTGAAACCGTTACTTACAACTTGCTAATCTTACAGACAACCAGTCCAATAATGCCCCGTGGTATTAAATTGTATTCACGGCACCATACTGTACGCCCTTCTCAAACCATACGCCCACTTAACTGAGATTTGGCTTGAAGAAATGAAACAGATAAAACTACGAACAATGAAACGGGCAACTGGAACAAGAGCCGTAGATAGCTACTGTGGTGCCACGTGAGAGGTACATTTGTAACGAACTCTTCCTAATATGAAAAGACTTTTAATAACGCTCTAGCGGCGCCCCTTCCTATTTCGACGCCCTGACTGGAACTTCTATTAAATTGGTTTCTATTCGTAAGCCTATGAAATTGTATTATGTGTTGTTAACAAAAATGGACACAATAAGCTTAGGTGAAATGAGATTTTTTTTATAGTTTGTGATAAAAAAGTGCATTAAATATCTAATAATTATATCAATTTAAAGCTTATAATGGTTCATTAAAAATCTCAATGAACAATTACTATTGAAGGATATCTTAAAATGCAATCAAAAGTAAACCATTGCAACTTTTTCTACATAAATTCTTTGCAATATAACATTACATGATTTGAAATAGTGTGGATAGCTGCATATCTCAATGTCATTGAATAATAAACAAAATGAATAAAAAGGATAAATCAAACACAAACTGAGTCTCATGTTACGCTATTGGAAACGTCAACTGGAATTTATGCTATGTGCAAATGCCTTAGGGAAATTAAAACTTTAACGGTAATCTGTCTTTTTTTAAAAAGTCAAAATAAAATTGATAAAACAGAAATATGTGATGGTATAAAGTTATAAATATACTAATACAAAGAAACTTTAAAGATAAAACCCATGTATTTGATTAGTTTAATTTAAAACTGGAGAGCTCAGATTTTATTGACTCCAGGTAAAGTAAAAGGTAAAACTGCCCGCATATTGCTGTATACATTATACAGAATGTTGTTCGCTACATAATAAGTCCTCTTCTATAATTTTTATTTGCTTTCTAATAGTGCTGCAATGTGATGCACACATTGGTGCGCATTTATGATTTCAATCAATTGAAGAACCCATGATAATTATAAATAGAATATTCTTTTTTAAGAAGTACATTGTTATGATTGGTCTTCCAATGAAATGAGAGGACGAGTTGAAAGGAGATTAAGAGTAAATAGATTAGCTTTAGACGAAGTCTTAATCCTTATTTAGATTTAATATTCCATTATGTTTAACATCAATCAAATCTAATATTATAATCATCAAACTACTGATTGTTTTGACTCTTAACTCGTGTGATATATTTATGGGAATTCGATATATCAAGCTACGCTTAAAACTCTAAAATTGAAAGCGCCTCCCTCAGGAATTTAGATTTTACAAGCACTAAATATTGATATAGAATTACAGTTGTATTAATTAGAAGCACTTCCAAGCCATGGGGCAATAAAATAAACAATCAATTCTACAACACATTCCTCTAATTAAAAAAATTGACACATCGCTAATAAAAATGTTGATCCGGCCTTGGGAAAAGTAAATTCAGTGACTTTGAAGTATAAGGAGATTATCGATATACAATGATCAAGTTAAGTACATCAACGACATTATACGTCACACTCAGATCACTAATAACAATTATGTTAGACAAATCTATCACATCACAGATGCTCATTCTGTATGTTTCAATTCTTGACTTCTGACTTCCTGTTGCTATTAATAGATGGCTTAGACTTGTTTAAATGAGAGTATACTAGCAGTTATCAAACGTAGAATTTTAAACTTCATCTTTCATTATAAGAGTTAAGCATCACTGGCGATGTCGCAATTTTCTACTTTCAAAGATTAATAGTATATTTCTCTTTCAGCATAAAAGAAAGTATTATCATATTAACATTTATGTTATACTGACATTTATGTCGTATTGCTATGAGGTGTGCTGGATTATTTTAGCTGATCATAATTTATGATTCCCATTAACATGTAAGTTATGATTTTAATAAAAAATACTTGTATAAATTAATTAAGTTATTGAATTATTGAAGATTTATTATTTAATGTAAACTAAAACTACACAACACTCGGACAACAGCACTGTCAAAGCCGCTAAATATTACCCCTAGAATATAGAATTTTGAAAAACAAACATATCATATCAATATTGGGGAAGGGAAAAAAGGGACAAATGTTTATTGCACCCGGGCAGCGGATATACTAGGCGCGGCACTGTATATATATATATATATATATATATATATATATATATATATTAGATAGATATATCTAGATAGATATAGATTGATATAGATATATAGATATACATAGATAGATAGATAGATAGATAGATAGATATAGATATATAGATATATATATATTAGATAAATAGATACATATAGATAGATAGATAGATAGATAGATAGATAGATAGATAGATAGATAGATAGATAGATAGATAGATAGATAGATAGATAGATAGATAGATAGATAGATAGATAGATAGATAGATAGATAGATAGATAGATAGATAGATAGATTAGCTAGAAAAAAAAATCTTTCTGAGTTGATAGTTTGTGAGCGAAAAATTGCCCAATCCTTCAAATATAACTATGGCGGCACGCATTTATTAATTTAGAAAAGTGAATCTGATTTACGTGAAGTATTTGATTCAAAGATAATATAATCTATAAAAAAAATTGTACTCAGGGCACTACTCTAAGAATATCGCTTATACTTTGTGTGGGAGCGCCCTCAATCAATTTTGTATCTCCTGACACCCACACCACTTAAAGGCTACCATCAAAGCAGGTTCTAATGTTAGATTTAAACCAGTTGAACACGAAGTCAATAGCGAGTAACCCGAAGACTGATTGGACGAAGGGTCGGATCAATAAGTCCTATCAATCAAGGGGGGATGACTTAATCAAATATGACTGTAAAGGATTGATCTCATTACCTTCAAATTTGAGTCTCCGATCCTGAAAGAAGGTTAATTGGTCCCTACAGCTTGGAATATTATTAGACATTCTCTAACTGACTAGCCATTCTGTCTTGAGTGGTAATGGGAGTGCCAATAGCCCGCCGTAATGGAAATATTGCACTTTATAGTACACGGCCATGGAAATGAAGTTTTAATGGCTGAATTAGAGTGACGTCATACCAGTAGTCTGCGCATATCTTATGAATTTGAAATTCTTATAACGGTTAACGATGAAGTATCAAAATTTGATCCAGCATGAGGTCACTGTGAGCCGCTTTTAGGTTTTTCACATAGTGTAAAGAGACATGGTAATAAAAAATATAAACGTTTGAAGTTTTAATGGTATCTGCACTTGCTGCACTACAGATGTGCACTTGCCGCACTACAGATGTGCACTTACCGCACTAAAGATGTGCACTTGCCGCACTACAGATGTGCACTTGCCGCACTACAGATGTGCACTTGCCGCACTAAAGAGGTGCACTTGCCGCACTTGGTTGCCATTGGTCTAAATGATGTCAATATGTCCAGTAATGCAAATATTTATTTATTCTCAATCTACCTTTAGCTTAAGGTCTTTAATCAGTTTTAAGAATGGGTTTCACTACTAAAACATTAATGGGGACCATTGTATTAGATATTGATACAAGATTGATATATGATCATGACTAGAATAATTAATCATTTCTAAGAAAAGCTTTGTCAACCTAGCGAAATATTGAATAAATATTTCAAGTAATCATGTAAACATAATCAGAATATTCAAAGAGTATGAATTGCATAAAAGAAAATATTAAACTTATAATCAGTTTTAATTCTTAATACATTATAGTAGAATAAATATTGCGAAAGTTAACGTTAAAGATAGGTAATTTCATATTTTCATGCTTCGCCATCAACTCATTAAACAGTTTTGCTGTCGCTACCCGCTTAAAAAGAACAACACATAGCCTGAAGTTATCCTCTGAAGTTAGAGTCGGACGTTATACTCTGAGGTTATAGTCGGAAGTTATACTCTGAAGTTATAGTGGGAAGTTATACTCTGAAGTTATATTCTAAACTTATAGTCTGAAGTTACAGTCTGAAGTTATAGTCTGAAGTTACAACAGATTATGCTTACAACCATTCTCTGTCAATGATTTATTTTATGTGACATATTGAAAATTTAGAAACATAATCTAGCAGTAAAGTAACGATGAAGTATGAATAAAATAGCAGTAAAGAAACAGTGTAGTGTGAATATAGCAGTAAAGTAACAATGAAGTATGAATAAAATAGCAGTAAAGTAGCATAAAATGAACTAATACTAAATCCATATTAGTGAAATAAAAACACTCATCGTTAAATAGAAAAGTATAAATATCAGTGATGCTTAAACATGTCGTAACGAATTAAGTTTACACACCAATCTCAGTCAAGTATGTGTGAGTTGGTATGTGTTTTATTGTGTGTGTGTGTGTGTGTAAGCCTGAGTTTGTGAATTTGTATGTGTGAACGTGTGTCAAACTTAAAACATGGAAGTACTCCAACGGCCAACTGTGAGGCGATTGTTTTATGTTGACACAACGGCCGCGGACAAAAGAATTTATCCGAAGCTCTTAATCGCCAGCTATCAAACCAGTCATCAATCAGAGGCCATTGTGTTCCTAGACACACTAGGATAGGGGTGTGAAAACTTTCACCGTGGATTCTTAAATTTTATAGAGGGGCCGAGCTAATAGTAGGTGGATAGGGTGTTTATATACGACTGTAAGGCCGAGCTAAGAGTAGGTGGATAGGGTGTTTATATACGACTGTAAGGCCGAGCTAAGAGTAGGTGGATAGGGTGTTTATATACGACTGTAAGGCCGAGCTAAGAGTAGGTGGATAGGGTGTTTATATACGACTGTAAGACCAAGCTAAGAGTAGGTGGATAGGATGTTTATATACGACTGTAAGGCCAAGCTAAGAGTAGGTGGATAGGGTGTTTATATACGACTGTAAGGCCGAGCTAAGAGTAGGTGGATAGGATGTTTATATACGACTGTAAGGCCGAGCTAAGAGTAGGTGGATAGGGTGTTTATATACGACTGTAAGGCCGAACTAAGAGTAGGTGGATAGGATGTTTATATACGACTGTAAAATGTTTATGAACGAGCAGAGAGGAACGCGGCCCTGATTAAACACACTGGTGATACGTAGACTGCGGGCCAAAATACGCCTTAAAAATTACCTCACTGACATAAACATCCATTCATGTATGAGCCAGACTACGATATCTTTGAATGTTTTGATGACGTTAAAATATTTTATGTAAATGACATTTATTATGCAAAATGTCTTAAACTAAATAACATTTGACACAGTGATGCGTGGAAATATTGATTTCAATTAGAATATCTTTCTTCTACTTAGGTTACTTAAGAGTGCTTTAAAATGTAATTATTTTTGTTTACTCTAGCGTTGTCAGTGATTATGTGCTGACGAGTACAAACATTGCCAAGTTACATACCATCTTGGGGGGGCGCATCAAATCGTTCACCAATAACTGTCTCTGACAACTACAACCACTCTTCCAAAAACAGCCTCTGACATCCAGTATTCCAATAGCAGCCTCTGACAACTATATCCAGTCTTCCAATAACAGCCTCTGACAACTACATCCAGTCTTCCAATAACAGCCTCTGACATCCAGTCTTCCAATAGCAGCCTCTGACAACTATATCCAGTCTTCCAATAACAGCCTCTGACAACTACATCCAGTCTTCCCATAACAGCCTCTGACATCCAGTCTTCCAATAACAGCCTCTGACAACTATATCCAGTCTTCCAATAACAGCCTCTGACATCCAGTCTTCCAATAGCAGCCTCTGACAACTATATCCAGTCTTCCAATAACAGCCTATGACAACTACATCCAGTCTTCCCATAACAGCCCCTGACATCCAGTCTTCCAATAGCAGCCTCTGACAACTATATCCAGTCTTCCAATAACAGCCTCTGACAACTATATCCAGTCTTCCCATAACAGCCTCTGACAACTATATCCAGTCTTCCAATAACAGCCTCTGACAACTATATTCAGTCTTCCAATAACAGCCTCTGACAACTACATCCAGTCTTCCAAAACTTAAACACTTTATATCAAAACTGAATGACATCTATGCCCCCGACCCCCCACCAACGATCCTCACACGCTCAGCCACATGGGGCGGGCCAGGCGCTGTGCTGATTATTTATTAACTTTATTTTGTACATCAAAATGCAAACATTTATTGCCATAACTTTGTTATTGTCCCTGTTTTACTTATTGATTTGTCGACAGTGTGCTGGGTGGTAATGACAACACATCGGATGACACCTCCCGCCACCCTTAGATTTTTGTACAATGAATAAGTTGTGCTAGATCAATGTTTTAATGGTAATATGAGTAGTAGCCATGATAGTGGTAGTAATTGGTGTGTGTGTGTGATGAAATCTCTTGGATCCTGTAAACCACTGATGGGATGGTTTTGCAGTGCCCTTCTTTCAACCCCACCATAGCCGATAGTGCAATGGTCATGGAGGCACAAGGGGAGATATAGCGGGGACTTTGACCATGACGTGAAAAATCCTTTGGTCCTCACCGAATACCGAACTAGTGACCATCAGGTCGACAGTCGTTTTACCACACAACCACCCGTCCCTTGTGATAGCAAGGGGTAGAAAGAAAGACTTATGGACACAGAAGAGGAAATGTAAAAAATACGATGATTTCCAGCCTAAGACTAATTGTACTCTAGACTAGTTGTACTCTACACTAGTTGTACTCTAGACTAGTTGTACTCTATGACTTGTTGTATTCTAAGACTAGTTGTACTCTAAGACTAGTTGTACTCTAAGGCTAGTTGTGTTTTTTGTTGGCTTTTTGTGTTACCACATTGTTATATATTAGTTATTTATAATAATGTATACATGGAATTTCTTATTACAATATCGCTTATGTTTGTGTGACGTGAAAACGTGTATTAATGCTGCATTTCTTGGTGATAAATGACATGCAGTTGAGCCACGACATAATGTTTATTTTCAAATATTTTATCTCCACAGTTAATGATTTGACTACAAAAAAAATCGACCTTAAAATAAATTACTGACATGAAAACGATACCGTAAAATGTCAGCTGATTACTTTAATTGTAGTCTAACTGTACCACTGTACCCAGCGAACTTATGAATACTGTCCAGTTACTGGTCAGTGTAGATTGTGTCTCATTAAACGTCTACGTGATCTGGAATGTTCATGGGCAATAATGTTGGTATGTTGAAGACGGGTCCGTTCAATGTCAAACTTTTCCCTCAACAAGACGATTAGCTTCATCGTCAAATCTTATGTTTTACACTAATCAAAGGGATTTACAGGCCATGCAGAGAAACTAGTCATTTTATAATATAGCTTACTGTCAGCAATATTTTTAGAGATAACAATATATTTATAAACAAAAAAAACTATGTATTTATAGAGAACTACATATTTAGAGATAACTATATATTTAGAATGAACTATATATTTGAATGAACTATATATTTAGAATGAACTATATATTTTGAATGAACTATATATTTAGAGATACCTATATATTTTGAATGAACTATTATTTAGAAATAGCTATATATTTAGAATGAACGATATATTTAGAGATACATATATATTTAGAATGAGCTATATATTTAGAGATACCTATATATTTTGAATGAACTATTATTTAGAGATACCTATATATTTAGAATGAACTATATATTTAGAGATACCTATATATTTAGAATGAACTATATATTTAGAGATACATATATATTTAGAATGAACTATATATATAGAGATACCTATATATTTAGAATGAACTATATATTTAGAATGAACTATATATTTAGAGACACCTATATATTTAGAATGAACTATATTAATATTTAGAGATACCTATATATTTAGAATGAACTATATATTTAGAGATACCTATATATTTAGAATGAACTATATATTTAGAGATACCTATATATTTTGAATGAACTATATATTTAGAGATACCTATATATTTAGAATGAACTATATATTTAGAGATACCTATATATTTAGAATGAACTATATATTTAGAGATACCTATATATTTAGAATGAACTATATATTTAGAGATACCTATATATTTAGAATGAACTATATATATACAGATAACTAAAGGGAGAGTCATTAATTATTCAAATAGAAAAAATTGACGTCACTTTTGTGATAATGTAGCACAATGACTGTACAGCGTAATAATTATTTCATAGAACTATTGTCACATGGTGTAAGAAGAATGTCACGTGATGTAAGAAGAATGTCACGTGATGTAAGTAGGATGTCACGTGATGTAAAAAAAGGATGTCACGTGATGTAAGAAAGATTGTGCATGAATTAATAAGGCTGTCAAGTGCTGTGAAAGTTATGTCATGCTTATTAAATATATTTCTCACGTGTTGTTAAAATGTGTTGAGGTGAAGCGAGAGTTTAGTCACGTTTTGAAAAATGTAGTAATGGGGAGTAGGAATGTCGTAACGTGGTGCTAGAATGTTGTCACGTGGTACTAGAATGTCGTCAAGTGTTGCTAGAATGTTGTCATGTGGTGCTAGAATGTTGTCACGTGATGCTAGAATGTCGTCACGTGGTGCTAGAATGTTGCCACGTGGTTCTAGAATGTCGTCAAGGGGTGCTAGAATGTTGTCATGTGGTGCTAGAATGTAGTCACGTGATGCTAGAATGTCGTCACGTGGTGCTAGAATGTTGTCACGTGGTGCTAGAATATCGTCACGTGGTGCTAGAATGTTGCCACGTGGTGCTAGAATGTCGTCACGTGGTGCTAGAATGTTGTCATGTGGTGCTAGAATGTAGTCACGTGATGCTAGAATGTCCTCGAAACTTTAAATAAAAAAATGTTTCAAAAAAAGGCAGACGACTGTATGTCTTATATATTGACATGTGAGGTCTCCAGCCTAAAAGCTTTAATATTTACAACCATGATCCATTTCTATTTTTGTCTTATGAGTTTTTAATTTTGGCTCCACCAGAGAGCTCTTGTGTGAGGGAGGAAAGACCTGTGAAATGTTTGAGGGAACCGAATGTAGGGCGGACAGTGATTTAAGTCTTGTCTGCAGTCCGTAGAAATTATTGTTTTGGAACTACATGCTTTCACCTCTGGTTGTGAATTCCATAGGGATTTCTATTGAAACTTCTACTCCATTGTTAAGCTCAACGTATGGTTAGCTCCCCTTGTTTAGCTCAAAGTGAGAGTAACACCCCTTGGTTCTTGCCTAGTCAAGTCATTTTTTTTTTTGGCTTTTTTTACGTTCTCCGCCCTCCTGAACAACTCTCCCCCCCCCCCATTCGCGTGTGAAGTTTTCCTGTCAATTTCCGGTTCAAAATGGCGCTCTTCCATTATTGGCCTTACAATAATGGCGTCGAGAACTGCCGTCTGTTTGTACGGTTCATATTGGAGGAGCAAATGTCACGGAAAGTTGGATATCTGCAAGTGGCTGCATGAAGATCTGCACAAAATATCGTATCATTTGGTAGATCTTGATGAAGATACCTTTCTTGCATATAGGGCCTACTTGTTTAGATATGAATCTTATCATAGTTTAATGGTATGGTTCTAATCGTATTCTAATGAGGTATGGCTCATATCATTGTCTAATGAGGTATGGCTCATATCATTTTCTAATGAGATATGGTTCATATCATTGTCTAAGGAGGTCTGGCTCATATCATTGTCTAATGAGATATGGCTCATATCATTGTCTAATGAGATATGGCTCATATCATTGCCTAATGAGGTATGGCTCATATCATTGTCTAATGAGATATGGCTCATATCATTGTCTAATGAGTTATGGCTCATATCATTGTCTAATTAGGTATGGCTCATATCATTGTCTAATGGGATATGGCTCATATCATTGTCTAATGAGATATGGCTCATATCATTGTCTAATGAGGTATGGCTCATATCATTGCCTAATAAGATAATGCTCATATCATTGTCTAATGAGGTATGGCTCATATGATTGTCTAATGTGATATGGCTCATGTAATAGTTTATTGTAATATGGCTCATATCATTGTCTAATGAGGTATGGCTCATATCATTGTCTGATGAGTTATGGCTCATATCATTGTCTAATTAGGTATGGCTCATATCATTGTCTAATGAGATATGGCTCATATCATTGTCTAATGAGATATGGCTCATATCATTGTCTAATGATATATGGCTCATATCAATGTCTAATAAGATAATGCTCATATCATTGTCTAATGAGGTATGGCTCATATCATTGTCTAATGAGATATGGCTCATATCATTGTCTTATGTGATATGGCTCATTTAATAGTTTATTGTAATATGGCTTATATCATTGTCTAATGAGATATGACGAGTCTGTTGTTTCAATGGTCATAAACTTTCTCTATAATTTAATACATACTTCAAGAATTTTTTTTTACCGAGACTAGCTAGTGAGAATGACGAATTTTTTAGCTCACTGTGTTATAAATGTTACATTCATTTTTTATTTCTATATTTTTAAATTGTGTAATCTAATTTTGTCAAGTATTTTATATAACTATGTTACGTTTGTTATTAGTTTATACAATCAATAATAATTGTAATGAAGCAGTCTTTATATTTTAATTATTTTCATTAATATATATTTCCCACACTGTAATGGCTATGTTTTTTTTATCCAAAGAGATTGTCAAACAACAACATCTTGCACATAGGCATGGGGAGAAGAAATGAAGCATTGCCATGATGACAAGGAGAGAAGTGACAGAGTGTCATGATGCCATGGGTTGAAACGATACAGTGTCATGATGAATGGGTTGAAGTGATACAGTCCATGATGACATGGGTTGAAGTGACACAGTGCCATGATGACATGGGTTGAAGTTACACAGTGCCATGATGACATGGGTTGAAGTGATACAGTGTCATGATGACATGGGGAGAAAGTGACTAAGGACTTGAGTAGAATTTAAGACTGTAGATATTATATTGACTGTAGATATTATATTGACGTGAAGAAGGCAATCTTGCTACGGTTTAGACGAGTGATTCTCAAAAGTGTGGATCACGACCCATCAATAGATCGCGATTTAATTTAAAGTGGGTCGCTAGAAATGTTAATAATTGCTTGATCAGCGATTTGTATTATTAATTGTTTTATTTTTTATATTATCTTGTTTTTTTTCTTCTCATGTAATTCGCAAAAACCTAACTAGTTTGGTCGCACAACACAAAAACCTAACTAGTTTGGTCGCACAACACAAAAACCTAACTAGTTTGGACTATTTGGTCGCACAACACAAAAACCTAACTAGTTTGGACTGTTTGGTCGCACAACACAAAAACCTAACTAGTTTGGTCGCACAACACAAAAACCTAGCTAGTTTGGACTGTTTGGTCGCACAACACAAAAACCTAACTAGTTTGGTCGCACAACACAAAAACCTAGCTAGTTTGGACTGTTTGGTCGCACAACACAAAAAACCTAACTAGTTTGGTCGCACAACACAAAAGGTTGAAAGACATTGGTTTAGACAATTACACGACTATTAATATAACATTAATTGTAGTTACTTAATATACATTTGTATCTGGACCTCAATAGAAAGACACATGTAATTCTTTATAAACATTCAGAAAATTCCCATCTTTTTTCGCTTCTGTAATTTCATCATTATCGATTAGTTTCAGCTTCATTTACCTAACATCTAAACATAGCAGCCCCAGCATATTGCATGTAACTGTAGTCATTAAACACATCCAAAGGCTCCAGTGTCTTGTATTTATATATGTCCACCCCCATGCCTCCGTATGTTTGGCCACCTATGAACTTTAAGCAGAATAAATAGCAGGTTATTTGGTTTGATGTAGAAACATTTTATTTTAGTTTCTCTGTTTGAATTTTGTAAATTATTTTTTAAGACTCCGTATGTAATGTTTGATTTACAACTGTCTATAAATTCTCAGAATTTATGTAAATTATAATTCAGTTAATTCATTCCAATAAAAGGTCATTTTATATTATTATCTTTAACCCACACATAAAACGGAAGTGGTTCACACAGAAGATTTTCGTCCTTTCTCCATGTTGCAATATTTCGTTGATCAGAAGAATAACTCATGGTGTCATTAAACACTACTCTGGTTTGAACTCAAAATGGTCAAGTTTAGTAATGAAACACAATCAATTGGTTGATAAATATAAAAAAAAATCTAATCAAAAAGACAAGCAATAACAATTTTGCAACAATTGGTATCAGTGAAAAACAGTTTTAGTAACAAATCTCTGAAATTGATTGTTTTTAGTAAAACCGACAATGTGTATATTTTTCAAGTTCCTGACTATGGGGGTGAACGCGGCGAAATTTGCATAACTTTATATCAGCGGCATGTTTGCGTGGCGCAATTACAAACAAATTTTGTTTCGTGTGATACTATCTTAATAGGAAGCCGGAGCCGAGCCGGAGCCGGAAAAAATATGGCGCCTCCGCAAGCCTGGAATGCACTTACATGTATCAATGTGTAAACATAATCTGTGTAGATAAATTATGTCTATAAAAATATTTTATTATTGTAGAGCAAATTAACAAGCTTTTAAATGCCACCCTTTTTAAAAGTAAAGAAGAAATTTTGATATTGAAAATTAATACAATTGTAATTCTAAAATAATGTAATGTATAGCTTTCGTGCACAAAAATTAAAAATTCTTCCTGTTTAGAGAATTTAATTTATCCACGATACAAATATAGATTCCACAGAACCGTTTCATTGGATAGAAGTAATATTTACTGTATACTGTTCTTTATGAAACTAAATTAGTCTTGTGAAGATACAACCTCGTTTACATTCTAAAAAATAATGTCCTGCACCGAGATTCAGCGTGAAGCATATTGTCCTGTTTGTAGGACAATGTTTGTACTTTAATTTTTTTCTTTTTTGTCAGTAACAGTGAATTAATATTTCTCTCGGAACTTTATTATTTTTTGGGTCTTTTAATGACATCAGATTGTAGTATAAGTTTTTATTCTGTCTCAATGAAGTGACGTTGTAAAGAGATTACAACGAAGAGACGCGCGGAATGCGAGCAGACTACAAGTTGTATATAATTTACCAGAGTAATGATTACGTGTCGGCCCACTCCCAATCACATCACAAGTCAGATGCTGACATGCTAAAAGCGGATTTTGAAAAATACACTGACATTCTAGGTTTCCAGATTTTTAAAGGAAAATAAACGAAGTGCAAACCGGGTGGTGGTGGAAAACATTGGGGTGGGGTTATGGATGCAAACAGAGGTTTAGATTAATCCTGGTATCTTTCAGCCTCCCTTACAACGTTTTTTTTTGAACCCATTTTGGCGGAAATATGCCCAGAAATGTTTCCGGAAGAAAATAAATTGTGGTTGCTGCTGTCAGTTTGTCGGGAGAGCAACTCTTGTAGCCTTACGTGTATATTTTTATATTTAAATAAAGAGTTACTGTTCCTGATGTTCGTTTATTTTACTTTATAAATTTATTATGCCATTATTTAGACACACATGTTTTTTTTAATATTGGGGAAGATATTAATTTATTATGTCAATAGATATTTTTGTTTTTTTTTAATGAAATCAAAATAAAAACAATTAACACAGGGGTTTTATTTTAACGTAGGCTGTTAAATTAGTTTTAAAAATGATTCTTTTTTGTAATTGGTGTGCTTATTTCGTCGAAACAAATTTTTCCCACAACATTGTTAACAGCTGTCAATTAAAAAAATCTAATCATGATAAATTTAAGGCAGTTTTTACAGTTACTTTTTCACGAATAGAAAGACTCTCTCTCTCTCTCTCTCTCACACACACACATACACACACATACACACACACAAACACACACATACACACACACATACACATACATACATACCCACATACACACACATACACATACATACACACATACACACATACGCACATACATACCCACATACACACATACACATACATACACACATACACACACATACATACACACACATACATACCCACGCATACACAAACACACACATACATACATACAAACACACATATACACACACATACACACATACATACACACACACATACACACACATACACACACACACATACATACATACATGCATACACACATACACACACATACACACAAACATACATACATACATACACACACATACACACACACATACATACATACATGCATACACACATACACCCATACAAACACACACACATAAACACACAAAAACATACATACATATACTAGTGACGGGGGATACACCGGATCTACATAATACAGCCCAAAATGTATGCTGTAGGTTACTGGTTCAACTCCCGGTGTAACCAGTCACCTATTTGTGTCTCTCGTGGTGCCTCCATGGACACTGAACTATCGACAATAATGGAGATCAAAGAAGGGCACCATAAAAGCGTTCCACTTAAGGTTTATATAGCAATTAAGAAAAACACACATACACACACACATACATACATACATACATACATACATACACACACATACATACATACACATACACACACATACATACACATACACACACATACACACATACATACACACACATACACACACACATACACACATATACAAACATACACACATACACATACTAGTGACAAGGGATACACTGAGTGGTGTTCTGTGTGTGTTAAAATGAACGAAAACGGCCAGAGATTACTCGAACTCTGCTGTTATCACGGCCTATGCGTGACAAACACCTACTTTCAGAACAAGGCATGTCACAAGGCGTCCTGGAGACATCCAAGATCGAATCACTGGCACCAGTTGGACCTGATCATCACCAGGCGCGACTCTCTGAATAACGTTCGTAACACCAGAGCCTACCATAGCGCCGATTGCGATACAGACCACTCCCTCATTGCCTCCAGGATAAAGCTACGCCCCAAGAGACTCCATCACTCCAAAAAGAAATGCCAGCCAAAAATCAACACCAGTCAGACCACCAACCAAGTCAAAAAACCAGGATTTTATAGCAAGGCTGGGGGAACTGCAAAGCTGCAACCAAGAGTCGAATACAGAAGATATGTGGAATTCGCTCCGGAACACTATCCACAGAGCTGCTGCTCTGACGTATGGTACAAGGGAACACAAGAATACCGACTGGTTTGAGGCAAACGTTGTTGAACTAGAGCCCGTCATTGATGCCAAGAGAAAAGCACTGATAAGCTACAAACATGGCCTAAGTCAGCACAATCTTCTGGAGCTGAAGGCTGCTCGGAGAAAGGCCCAGCAGACTGCCCGTAGCTGCTCAAATGACTACTGGCTTCAACTGGCGTATAGCGTCCAGCAAGCGTCGGAGACTGGCAACATAAGGAGGATGTATGAAGGCATCAAGCAAGCAACTGGCAAATCATTAAAGAAGACTGCACCCTTGAAGTCCAAATCAGGGGATATCATCACTGACAAAAGCAAGCCAATGGGCAGGTGTGTGGAACACTATCTAGAGCTGTATTCCAGTGAAAACTCTGTCACACAGAGAGCATTGGACGCTATAGAAGACTTGACTGTCCTGAAGGAGCTGGATGCTGAACCTACCATGGACGAACTCAGTAAAGCCATTGATGCCCTGAACAGTGGTAAATCGCCGGGTGAGGATGGCATCCCGCCTGAAATCATCAAATGAGGAAAACCTGCCTTATTAGAGCCACTCCTTGAGCTCATCTGCCTATGTTGGAAGGAAAGCAGAGTTCCGCAAGACATGCGCAACGCCAAGATAGTCACTCTCTACAAGAACAAGGTTTCAAGTTTGTTACTGCCGGGGGTTGGTAGCGGGGATAAGCTCCCACTAACAAATAAAATGCTCCCAATGGCGTGCGTCGCAAATAGCCTCTGACAACCAAGTCCAACTCCTGGCCTTCTCGTGCGGCTTAGCTACTAAGCCCGGCGAAGGGGCGAAGGCGGTTCACTGGCGCCTCAAAACCAGCCGCTTCGGGCAGATGGGGCTCGTCAACCTCGGTTGGTAGCTCATCTAGGAGAAGGAAAACTCTGTTTTCAAACCTCCGCTGCCTAAAGTCATACCTCCTACGAGGATAGGCTAAGGGAGTAAACCCTGAAAAGAAATCCGGAGCTGGAGTCCCCAAGGCGGCCAGACCTTATATTGTCAACGCCGGCAACTCCTGCGGCGCAGCTGAAGCCAAGCCGTATCGACTCTGTCTTTCCCTTGGATCCCTCAGTTGCGCGGAGAGGGGGGGGGACTGCTGCACGGGCAACAGCTATCCCTCCATATTACCCTGCCCAGGCTCTGTAGCTAAACTGGAGAGGATACTCCAGCGTCGTCGCACGATGTCGATACAACACGGAAGGGGACAGTTACCGGTTCTAAGCTCATCCGATTGGCGAAGGAAACGAGCGCCAGGGGTCTCTTTCGACGGCGGGAGAGGTCATCGCGCCTCATTGGACAGCTACCGCCCGCCTCAAGCTGGGCAGCCCCCAGCCAGTTGGGTGCTGTCTCGCCATGGCTCACCTGCCCCACTGGGTGCGTGGGGATTAGAGATGCACTTCTCAAAAAGTGGGCCAAAAAACACACGCACCAGGCAAATTCAAGATAAGAACTAGCAAGAAGCCTCCAGCTCTTCGATTCGCAAGCTAGAACATCAGGACCATGTGTACCGGACTCACATCTGACCTTCAGCAGATTGATGACGCAAGGAAGACCGCTGTCATCGACAGGGAACTCTCACGACTAAACATCGACATCGCCGCTCTACAGGAGACCCGGCTAGCTGAAACCGGCACCATCAGAGAAGCAAACTACACATTCTATTGGCAAGGGAAGTCCTCAGACAAACCGAGGCAACACGGTGTTGGCTTCGCGGTGAAAAACACGCTTGTCAGATTCATAGAGCCCCCAACAGACGGCTCTGAGAGATTACTAATCCTCCTAATGTCAACGCCCTCTGGCCCAGCTCACAAATTCAGCGTGTATGCTCCAACCCTCTGCTCCACTGCCGAGGAGAAAGATCAATTTTATCAGTCCCTAGATGAAGCGCTATTGAAGATTCCTAGCACCGATCGCCTTTACCTCCTTGGTGATTTCAACGCAAGGGTAGGAGCTGACCATGTGGCTTGGCCCACCTGTCTCGGAAGCTTTGGGAGGGGAAAGATAAATAAAAATGGCCAGAGACTGCTTGAGCTCTCGTGCCACCATGGCCTGTGCGTGACCAACACCTTCTTCAGGTGCAAAGAATTCCATCAGGTGTCATGGAGGCACCCACGCTCCCGCCACTGGCACCAACTCGACCTCGTCCTCACCAGAAGAGGGAATATCGACAGTATCCTCCTCACCCGCAGCTACCACAGTGCAGACTGCGACACGGACCACGCCCTCGTGGCAAGCAAGGTGCGCATAACGCCGAAGAAACTGCATCACTCCAAGAAAAAAGGTCGCCCACGCATCAATATCAACTGTGCCAGAAATCCCGAAATAAACCAACAGTTTAACAGCAGTCTGGAAGTTACACTCAGTGTAAGAAAGTTAGCAGTTGACACTCTAGGTGGTCGCGTCTGCGCGATGTCGTATATAACTCCGCCATCACCACCTATGGAAAGATAGAGCGGAAAAACGCCGATTGGTACGAGGCCCATTTGGAGGAAATGGAACCCGTTACCGAGGTAAAAAGAAAAGCCCTACTGGCCTACAAGGCCAGGCCCAGTCCCAACACACTAAAAGCCCTTCGGACAGCCAAGAACAAAGCCCAGCAGACCGCCCGCAGATGCGCCAACTCCTACTGGTTGAACCTCTGTAGCAGCATCCAGGCAGCTGCCGATACAGGAAACGCAAGAGGGATGTACGAGGGCATCAAAAAGGCAATAGGCCCAACTCCCTCCAAAACCGCCCCCTTATATCCAAAACAGGAGAGGTCATCAAGGACCAGGAAAAACAGATGCAGAGGTGGACCGAACACTACCTGGAGCTATATGCAACCCAGAACACTGTGACTGATGCCGCTCTTGGCGCTATCCGAGATCTGCCTGTCATGGAGGAGCTAGATACCACACCCACCGTGGATGAACTAAGCAAAGCTATCGGCTGCCTTGCAAACGGAAAGGCACCCGGTAGCGATGGAATCCCACCAGAAGTTCTGAAGAGCGGAAAACCAACACTGCTAAAGCCATTGCACGACCTCCTAAGTCGATGGTGGGAACAGGGTTATATCCCCCAAGACATGAGGGATGCCAAAATTATCTTACTATACAAGAACAAAGGGGACCGGAGCGACTGTAATAACTACTGGGGCATCTCCCTCCTCTTCATCGTCGACAAAGCTTTCGCCCGTGTCGCTCTAAACCGCCTGCAGGCCCTCGCCTCCCGAGTCTACCCAGAGTCACAGTGTGGCTTCAGGGCTGGCCGATCAACAGTGGACATGATCTTCTCACTACGTCAATTTCAAGAGAAGTGTCAGGAACAGCAGATGTCACTCTACATCGCTTTCGTCGACCTCACAAAGGCGTTTGATCTAGTAAGTCGAAGCGGACTCTTCAGCTTGCTGCAAAAGATTGGCTGCTCCCCATACCTGCTTGCAGTGGTCATGTCCTTCCACGACAACATGCATAGCACGGTTTGCTACAATGGCTCAATCTCCGAGGCCTTCCCAGTCAGCAGCGGAGTAAAACAGGGCTGCGTCCTTGCACCTACACTCTTCGGCATTTTCTTTTCCATGCTCCTCCAATACGCCTTCAAGGATTGCAGCGAGGGTGTTTACATCCATACAAGGTCCGATGGCAAGCTTTATAACATAGCTCGCCTCCGTGCAAAGACCAAAGTCACAAAGAACCTTATCCGCGAGCTGCTCTTTGCTGATGACGCAGCCTTGACATCACACACTGAAGACGGACTGCAGCAGCTTGTCACCCGCCTCTCCCATGCATGTAAGGAGTTTGGACTGACTATCAGCCTGAAAAAGACGAATGTCATGGCACAGGGTACAGATACACCCCCAAGCATTGACATCGATGGGCACACCCTAGAGGTCGTCGAGAACTTCACTTACCTCGGGTCCACCATCTCCAGCTCGCTATCCATAGACCCGGAGATCGATTGCAGAATCGCTAGGGCAGCCACAGTCATGGCGAGACTAAAGCAACGTGTGTGGGAAAACCCCAGCCTCACCGAAAATACCAGATTGCGCGTCTACCAGGCCTGCATACTTAGTACCCTCCTCTATGGATGCGAGACGTGGACCACTTACGCGAGGCACGAAAGGAAGCTAAACAATTTCCAATTTGCCTGCGGCGTATACTGCAGATAAAGTGGCAAGACAAGATTCCCAACACTGGGGTGCTGGAGAGGGCCAACATGAGCAGCTTGTTTGCAGTTCTCAGCGAGAGACGCCTCAAATGGCTCGGTCATGTCAAAAGAATGGACGCAGGCCGCATCCTGAAGGACCTACTCTATGGCGAGCTAGTTACCGGCCAGAGGAAAACAGGGCGACCTAAAATGCGCTACAAAGACACCTGCAAAAAAGATATGAAACAGTGCTCCATTAACCCCAACTCCTGGGAGAGCCAAGCAGCCGACCGCCAGTCCTGGAGGCTCGCTGTCCGGCAGGGTTTATTGCGCGCAGAGGCTGAGCGACGGATAATGCTGCCCTGAAAAGAACAAGACGGAAGCGGAAAAAAGAACAGCTACAACAACAACTACAACAACCAACTATTTTCAAGTGTGACAAGTGCGGCAGGGATTGCCACTCCCGAGTCGCACTGCACAGCCACTCCCGGCGGTGTTTTGTAGACTCAACTTAGCTACACCATCGTCTCTCGAGACGGACGGATGCCGACGACGACGACGACGACAAGAACAAGGGGGATCGCAGCGACTGTAACAACTACAGGGGAATTTCATTGCTGAGCATTGTAGGCAAAGCCTTTGCATGCGTGGTCCTCAACCGTCTTCAGGTTCTCGCAAACCGCGTGTACTCCGAATCACAATGCGGCTTCCGACAAGAAAGATCCACTGTCGACATGATATTCTCAGTGCGTCAGCTCCAGGAGGAGTGAAGAGAACAGCAGATGCCGCTGTACATCGCCTTCATCGACCTAACCAAGGCGTTTGACTTAGTAAGCAGAAGCGGCCTGTTCCTGTTACGGAAGAAGATCGGCTGTCCACCTCACTTGCTCAACATTACAACCTCCTTTCACGATAATATGCAGGGAGTAGTCAGCTACGACGGGGACACTTCAGAACCCTTTACAATCAAAAGCGGAGTCAAACAAGGCTGTATTCTAGCGCCTACACTATTTGGCATATTTTTCTCTATGATGCTGAATTTTGCATTTAAAGACTCTACAGAAGGTGTCTACCTACATACCAGAAGTGATGGGAAGCTGCTGAACATGGCCCGCCTAAGAGCAAAAACCAAGATCCGCACTATCCTTATCAGAGACATGCTGTTCGCTGATGACGCAGCCCTGACAGCACACACAGAGGAACACCTACAGCTCCTGATGGATCGCTTAGCTCAAGCATGCATAGAATTCGGACTGACCATCAGCATCAAGAAAACCAACATCATGGGTCAAGGCATCCCAGCTCCACCCTCAATCACCATCGACAACGAAGTTCTGGAGGTCACCGACAAGTTCACATACCTGGGCTCCACCATCACCAGCAGTCTGTCCCTGGATGACGAGATCGACAAGAGGCTTGCCAAAGCAACCAGCGTCATGGCCAGACTAAGCAAAAGAGTATGGACTAACAACCATTTGACACTGAACACCAAGCTCAAGGTATACCAGGCATGTATTCTCAGCACTCTTTTGTATGGCAGCGAAACCTGGACTACCTATACCAAACAGGAAAATCGACTTGAGAGCTTCCACCTCCGCTGTCTCCGACGCATCCTTGGCATCAGATGGCAGGACAAAATCACCAACACTGCCGTACTCAAACAAGCCAGCTCACTGAGCATGCATCTCCTTCTGAGCCAAAAACGTCTACGCTGGCTGGGTCATGTGCATCGAATGCAAGAATGACGCATACCAGACATCCTATATGGCGAGCTTGCCACCGGGCATCGCCCCGCTGGTCGCCCGCAACTGCGATTCAAGGATGTCTGCAAACGCGACCTCAAACTGACCGGCATCAGCCTCGACAATTGGGAACAGCTCGCCGACGACCGGAGCAGGTGGCGTCAGGTTGTTCACAAAGGCATCCTTAATGGTGAACAATTAAGGAACCAACAGCAGGAGACCAAAAGACAGAGAAGGAAGATCGCACGGCAGAAACAGGCCCTTGGTCCTCCACCCAGCTTCATTTGTGGCCACTGCGGAAGAGTCTGTCAGTTCAGGATCGGTCTGCTGAGCCACTCAAGAACCTGCTCTCAAAACACGACTAGATGACTAACCTAGAGCGCTACCATCATCTTTCGAGATGGACGGGTTGCCTACTACTACTACTACATACATACACACACATACATACACATACACACACATACATACACATACACACAGACATACACGCATACTTACACACACATACACACACATACACACATATACATACATACACACATACATACATACACATACTAGTGACAGAGGATACACTGAGTGGTGTTCTGTGTGTGTGTTTGTATGTGAGTGTGTGTATGAGCGTGTGTGTGTGTGGGCGCGTGTGAGCGTGCGTGTGTGCGTATGTGTGTGAGCGTGTGTGTGTGAGTGTGTGTGTGAGCGTGTGTGTGTGAGCATGCGTGTGTGTGTATGTGTGTGTGAGCGTGTGTGTATGTGTGTGTGAGTGTGTGTGTGTTAGTGTGTGTGTGTGTGAGCGTGTGAAACTGGACCTGTCCACAAAATAGGTCAGAAGAAGGGATGATCGTGTGGTAAAGCGCTGGACTGTTCGATCTCCGGTGAGGACCATTGGATATTTCAGGTCATGGCTAAAGTCTCCCATACGTGCTTCCATGGCCATTGTACTATTGACCAGGGGAGGTAATTAAAAAAGGGCAGTGTAAACATCGTCTTAACAATGGTTTATAAGGATATAAGAGATCTCATCCTTACAGGATCGTCACACACAGAATAGTTTAGAGGGGACGGATGGTCGTGCGATAAAACGCTCGACTGTAGAACTGAGGAGACCGGGTTCAATCTCCGGTGAGAAACAATGAAATTTATCGGAATATGGAGTAAGTACCGTCCATATCTTAGGAGGTGCTTCCATGGCCATTTCACTTCCGGTTATGGTGGGGATGGGACAAGGGGATGGGACAACGGGCACTATAAAACCTGAAAGTTGTTCCATTTAGGAGGCGATAGTTTTGGGGGTGGGTGGAGGGGTTGCTGGGTGGCACATTTTTTTTTACCGGATCTACATACTAAAGCCCAAAATATCTGCTGTAGGTTACTGGTTCAACTCCCGGTGTAACCAGTCACCTATATGTGTCTCCCGTGGTGCCTCCATGGACACTGAACTATCGACAATGGTGGAGATGAAAGAAGGGCACCATAAAAGCGTTCCATTTTAGGTTTATATAGCATTTAAGAGAAACCTCTCATCCTTATAGGGACGTCATACAAACACACAAACTATGTTGACTAGTAAAAGAGTAGTGGACCGGTTGAAAGAGATCCAGGTTTATAACTTTTCTGACGAACAGCTGTGTATTTGTAAATGACTCACATTTATTGAGTTGGAGTTCATTCTGTATTCTAGTTGCCTCTAATAGAAGATCCCCTTGATAGCGCGAAACTTGTACGAAGTTTGATAAGAGATTAAAATGTGTTTGGAGGTGGCAACAGGTTTTGTGAGATGCACAATAATTGTTGGTCCCTTTAAAAATAGAATGAAACAGTTTAAGTCACTTTTTTCCCGGACTCTCCGTGGACTGGCGCCCATGACGAGATAGCATTCCTCCGGCCGTTAGACCCACTCATGTCGAGTCGTAAGAAAGATAACACAGTTGTTATATAAGTTAAAAGATGTATTCTGTTTTTAAGTTTCACTTGTATGGTGACTATAAAGGAATGAATATTGAACTCAGAATTTTTTTCTTGATACAATCGATCAATATTGGGCCAGCTATTAAATGATTTTTGAAGACCATCGAAATACCCGTAACTCCTTATGATATTTAAGAACCACAGAACACTATCGTCTGCACCCGGAGAACATTGTTAACTATCGTCTGCAATATGGAGAACATTGTTAACTATCGTCTGCACCATGGAGAACATTGTTAACTATCGTCTACACCGTGGATAAAATTGTTATCTATCGTTTGCAATATGGAGAACATTGTTAACTATCGTCTGCACCATGGAGAACATTGTTCACTATCGCCTGCAACTCGGAGAACATTGTTAACTATCGTCTGCAACTCGGAGAACATTGTTAACTATCGTCTGCAACTCGGAAAACATTGTTAACTATCGTCTGCAACTCGGAGAACATTGTTAACTATCGTCTGCAACTCGGAAAACATTGTTAACTATCGTCTGCAACTCGGAGAACATTGTTAACTATCGTCTGCACCATGGAGAACATTGTTAACTATCGTCTGCAGCTTGGAGAACATTGTTAACTATCGTCTGCACCATGGAGAACATTGTTAACTATCGTCTGCAACTCGGAGAACATTGTTTCATGTTAATGTTTATTTTTATGAACTTATTTTTTCTCTTATTTAAAGTAAATTGTCGGTACATATATATAAAGATCGTACTTACCGTGTGCCAACTCCTCACTACATACACAACACACGACAACCGACAAGAAAGCCAGAACCAGGGCTATATTACTGTGCTCCATTGCTCTAGAAGGAAAGAAATAGATGAAACATTTTTGTATTAATTTAAATTAAACAAAGGAAAAAGTGAATGATAATATGAAACATAAATGTCTATATGAGTAAAAAGGATTTATATTATGCGGTGTAACGAGACACCTACATTTTGCAGTGTAAGAAGACACCTGCATTATGCAGTGTAACAAGACACTTACATTAGGTAGTGTAACGAGACACTCTCATTAGGTAGTGTAACGAGACACTTACATTAGTTAGTGTAACGAGACACATTAGGTAGTGTAACGAGACACTTAGCTAATAAAGCCAAATAGTCATTCGCATGTTTAATCCAATCAATCCAGAGTTGCACAACCCATTCACACCTGACTGTACTGAGACCACCTCATTGATTAGTCAGACTAATTACATTTATTTAATACAAGAACATCCCCTAGGTGGTGCTTTGGTAGCCAGATCTTCATTCTGCAGCACGTCCTACATGCTGTGGGCTGAACTCTCGTCAAGTCCCAGTCACCTGCATATTTCTCCCGTAGTGCCTCCATAGCCATTCCACTATCGGAAATGAATGGTGGGGATAAGAGAAAGGCACTACAATAACGGTCAAATGAGTGGCTTAAAGGATCTAAAAGATGAACATCGCATACTTTCAGGGACTTTGGCTAAGGTCTTGTGTGCAGTACAGTGATTCTCAGCTCCTGGTCCGCATGACGTCACCTCAAACGTTAGGATATAAAATCGACTACATCGATGAAATAATGTTTCTATAATACAAGTTTGGCATTTTATTTCAATAACAGAGTTGTGATCTCAAGATAATCGTATTTCTTCATATCAATTTCAAAAGGGTTTGCTATTCCTGATTCAAAGTTGGTGTATTGTAAGTGTTCCATGGGATTAAAAAAAAAATAACAAAGACCAGTTTTCCACAACTCCCAAAATGTTGATGCTCACTAATGCAGGGTGTTGTGACTTGAAATAGAGATCTGCTCCAACGACTGTCAGAGGCAGAGTCTGTCAGTGGAATATCTTCATCTTCCGGCCTATCAACTTTGTCTGGTATCATCAGTTCTAGCTACTGAGATATTCTAAAGAGGTTGTATGTACTTTAAGTACAGGTTAGTGATGTGGGGATGACGTCATGGTCGAGACGGAATAACCTTAAATGTAATAAGACCGAATAGCTCCTAAATGTAGTAAGACGGGATAGCCCTAAATGTAATAAGATGGAATAGCCAAAATGTAATAAGACGGAATAACCCCTAAATGTAATAAGATGGAATAGCCCTAAATGTAATAAGATGGAATAGCCCTAAATGTAATAAGATGGAATAGACCCTAAATGTAATAAGATGGAATAGCCCTAAATGTAATAAGACGGAATAGCCCCTAAATGTAATAAGATGGAATAGCCCTAAATGTAATAAGATGGAATAGCCCTAAATGTAATAAGACGGAATAGCCCTTAAATCTAATAAGATGGAATAGCCCTAAATGTAATTAGATGGAATAGCCCTAAATGTAATAAGATGGAATAGCCCTAAATGTAATACGACAGGTGACACATGCAGAAGAGACACATGGCTATTCCGTCTTATGATGACTTTATTCACTGCATTTCAGTTGTGATGAAATTACTCTTGCATGAAGGACTGTTTCGAGACTTCATATAATAATGACAAGGACGAAGTTATATCTAATCAAGTGTTCATTTTTAATCAAATCAAATGCCGAATAACGTGCAAAGTTTTTTTTTTTATAATGCAATTAATTAATAATGATATAATATTCTTCAACTAAAACTGCCATAGTCATCTTGCACGAAGAAACCTCCTCCTCCCCACCCCCCCCCCCATTCCATAAATCTTTGTTATTTATTGTTTAATTAAAACTGTCACTCATCAAAAAATATTGCAAGGGCCGTCTCAATTTGATTCTACTGAAATAATTATCAGCGTGTTATGGATGAGTTTTACTTTAAAATATTTACATTATACATAATTGTTGTTTTTAGAGCATTTTCGAAAAAAAAATGCTCTATTGTCCCCGTTTTGTCTGTCTGTCTGTCTGTCTGTCCGTCATCACCCTAGATCTCAACAACCATAAGTCGTAGACCCATGATGTATATATCATTTTGTAGGTCTTGGCTTGCCAAGTGTACATCAAAAGTTCATTTCGCGATCTGACCTCTGAGGGCCGTAAAAGGGGGCTTATAATGTACCGTTTTTTACTATATAAGCTATATTAATAAAGGAGCGCCCTATATCTCAGCAACCATAAGTCCTAGACCCATGATGTATATATCATTTTGTAGGTCTTGGCCTGCCATGTGTACATCAAAAGTTCATTTCGCGATAGGACCTCTGAGGGCCGGGCTTCAGGGCTCCTAAGGGGCTTATATATTATATATACACCTTGTACGTTCAATAACCCATTCATTTGGTGCGAAATACTGCAGCACGTAGTTTCACCAAGATTTATTAAGAAACTCATCAAATGAAATAGTAAGCTTGTGTTCTGAGTTTAATTGAAAGTATCAGAGCTATGCAACAATTGACGGAGTTTTCGGACGATTAAATGACTACAATTTCGAATGTTTTCAATTATGAGTCCTATTTCAGTAACCACAAACCACTTGTAGTTAGATTTAAGAGAAAATAATTTTTTTTTCAAATATAAAGAAACGTCTTTATAATATGTTTTTACAGATATATGCATTACACAATTGAATTTATAAACATTTCCAAAATTTACAAATATTTACTGAAAGCTAACAAACGTACTGATACATAACATGAAAATGCGCTAACACGTCCAGTGTCCAGAATGGAACAGGCTTGATTGCTTGTTTTTTTATATATATAGTTTTTTTTTGTCTTTTTTTCAAAGTTACATGACAAATGTCATATGGGCAGTTTTCCTTTACGCATGACATTCTTTCAACATGTCAACATTTATAAATCCTGAATTACTTATAATCACATCGATTATTCTTCTACTATTCCGTAAGACTAGCATAAGCTGAAATGAACTAATTAATAATACCTTAATAGTACATAATTGAACATTGTAAATAAAATCATTACCACACACACACGCACATACACACACATACAAAATATGTAGCTGATACTGGATGCGAATCTAATTATAATCTAGCCAGCTGAGTTGTAGGCATGTATGTACTCTTTTAACTGTTGAGATGTGTAGATTTATGGACAGTTAGTGAAGTGATATAGAAAGATAGATAGATAGATAGACAGATATATAGATAGGTAGATAGATTAGATGAAAGATAGATATATGGAGAGATGATAGATATATAGATATATTAGTGAATATATACATATATTAGAGAATAGATACATAGATTAAACGATAGATAGATAGATAGATAGATAGATAGATAGATAGATAGATAGATAGATAGATAGATAGATAGATAGATAGATAGATAGATAGATAGATAGATAGATAGATAGATAGATAGATAGATAGATAGATAGATAGATAGATAGATAGATAGATAGATATAATTAGATACACTCTTATTACATTTGCTATTGTATTTGTTTGTCATTTTGAAAGTTCTGTATAAGATTACAGGAAGACAGAGTTATACACTGTCAGTCAGATCTCATTAATTAAACTAAACCATCACCTCCTTTATAACCAGTTGATAAAGAGATAGAAAGAGAGAGAGAGAGAGAGAGAGAGAGAGAGAGAGAGAGAGAGAGAGAGAGAGAGATGACAAAAGTAAATGGCATAATGCAGCTGAGTTGAAAAAAAAATGTAATTAAACTCAGTGAATTACTTTAAATTATTTCAACCCCTAAGGTTCAGATTTTAATCATGTGCGTGAAAACAATCAATTTCCAGCCGTGCGGTTACTGCATTGAACTTATTGTACTTCAATTTAGTATTCTTAGATTTTTTTTTATATAATTTAGCCTCAGAGAAAAAAAGGTTTTATAACATTTCATTCATAAGTATTAAGTGTACTTTAACAAGCAATTTGAAAAGAAGATTTTTTTAAAAAAATTTACAGTCAGTAGTAGTAGGCAAACCGTCCATCTCGAAAGATGATGGTAGCGCTCTGGTTAGTCATCTAGTCGTTTTTTCTTTTTTTTTTTTATAGCAGGTTCTTGAGTGACTCAGCAGACCGATCCTGGACTGGCAGACTCTTCCGCAGGGGCCACAAGTGAAGCTGGGTGGGGGACCGAGGGCCTGTTTCTGTCGTGCGGTCTTCCTTCTCTGTCTTTTGGACTCCTGCTGTTGGTTCCTTACTTGTTCACCATTAAGGATGCCTTTGTGGACAGCCTGACGCCACCCACTCCGGTCGTCGGCGAGCTGTTCCCAATTGTCGAGGCTGATGCCGGTCAGTTTGAGGTCGCGTTTGCAGACATCCTTGAATCGCAGTTGCGGGCGACCAGCGGGGCGATGCCCGGTGGCGAGCTCTCCATATAGGATGTCCTTTGGTATGCGTCCATCTTGCATTCGATGCACATGACCCAGCCAGCGTAGACGTCTTTGGCACAGAAGGAGATGCATGCTCAGTGAGCTGGCTTGTTTGAGTACGGCAGTGTTGGTGATTTTGTCCTGCCATCTGATGCCAAGGATGCGACGGAGACAGCGGAGGTGGAAGCTCTCGAGACGATTTTCCTGTTTGGTATAGGTAGTCCAGGTTTCGCTGCCATATAAAAGAGTGCTGAGAATACATGCTTGGTATACCTTGAGCTTGGTGTTCAGTGTCAAATGTTTGTTAGTCCATACTCGTTTGCTTAGTCTGGCCATGACACTGGTTGCTTTGGCAAGCCTTTTGTCGATCTCGTCATCCAGGGACAGACTGCTGGTGATGGTGGAGCCCAAATATGTGAATTTATCGGTGACCTCCAGAACTTCGTTGTCGATGGTGATTGAGGGTGGAGCTGGGATGCCTTGACCCATGATGTTGGTTTTCTTGATACTGATGGTCAGTCCGAATTCTATGCATGCTTGAGCTAAGCGATCCATCAGGAGCTGTAGGTGTTCCTCTGTGTGTGCTGTCAGGGCTGCGTCATCAGCGAACAGCATGTTTCTGATAAGGATAGTGCGGATCTTGGTTTTTGTTCTTAGGCGGGCCATGTTCAACAGCTTCCCATCACTTCTGGTATGTAGGTAGACACCTTCTATAGAGTCTTTAAATGCAAAATTCAGCATCATAGAGAAAAATATGCCGAATAGTGTAGGCGCTAGAACACAGCCCTGTTTGACTCCGCTTTTGATTGTAAAGGGTTCTGAAGTGTCCCCATCGTAGCTGACGACTCCCTGCATATTATCATGAAAGGAGGTTATAATGTTGAGCAACTGAGGTGGACATCCGATCTTCTTCAGTAACAGGAACAGGCCGCTTCTGCTTACTAAGTCAAACGCCTTGGTTAGGTCGATGAAGGCGATGTACAGCGGCATCTGCTGTTCTCTTCACTCCTCCTGGAGCTGACGCACTGAGAATATCATGTCGACAGTGGATCTCTCTTGTCGGAAGCCGCATTGTGATTCGGGGTACACGCGGTTTGCGAGAACCTGAAGACGGTTGAGGACCACGCGTGCAAAGGCTTTGCCTACAATGCTCAGCAATGAAATACCCCTGTAGTTGTTACAGTCACTGCGATCCCCCTTATTCTTGTACAGGGTGACTATCTTGGCGTTGCGCATGTCTTGCGGAACTCTGCCTTCCTTCCAACATAGGCAGAGGAGCTCATGGAGTGGCTCTAATAGGGCAGGTTTTCCGCATTTGATGATTTCTGGCGGGATGCCATCCTCACCCGGCGATTTACCACTGTTCAGGGCATCAATGGCTTTACTGAGTTCATCCATGGTAGGTTCAGCATCCAGCTCCTTCAGGACGGTCAAGTCTTCTGTATCGTCCAATGCTCTCTGTGTGACAGAGTTTTCACTGGAGTACAACTCTAGATAGTGTTCCACCCACCTGCCCATTTGCTTGCTTTTGTCAGTAATGATATCCCCTGATTTGGATTTCAAGGGTGCAGTCTTCTTTGATGATTTGCCAGTTGCTTGCTTGATGCCCTCATACATCCTCCTTATGTTGCCAGTCTCCGACGCTTGCTGGATGCTGTATGCCAGTTGAAGCCAGTAGTCATTTGCGCAGCTACGGGCAGTCTGCTGGGCCTTTCTCCGAGCAGCCTTCAGCTCCAGAAGATTGTGCTGACTTGGGTCGCGTTTGTAGCTTATCAGTGCTTTTCTCTTGGCATCAATGACGGGCTCTAGTTCAACAGCGTTTGCCTCAAACCAGTCGGTATTCTTGTGCTCCTTTGTACCATACGTCAGAGCAGCAGCTCTGTAGATAGTGTTCCGGAGCGAATTCCACATATCTTCTGCATTCGACTCTTGGTTGCAGCTTCGCAGTTCCCCCAGCCTTGCTATGAACTCCTGGTTTTTGGCTTGGTTGGTGGTTTGACTGGTGTTGATTTTTGGCTGGCATTTCTTTTTGGAATGATGGAGTCTCTTGGGGCGCAACTTTATCTTGGAGGCAATGAGGGAGTGGTCTGTATCGCAATCGGCGCTATGGTAGGCTCTGGTGTTACGAACGTTATTCAGAGAGTCGCGCCTGGTGATGATCAGGTCCAACTGATGCCAGTAATTTGATCTTGGATGTCTCCAGGACGCCTTGTGACATGCCTTGTTCTGAAAGTAGGTGTTTGTCACGCATAGGCCGTGATAGCAGCAGAGTTCGAGTAATCTCTGGCCGTTTTCGTTCATTTTCCCTATGCCATGGTGACCCAGCACACTTGACCAAGAGTCATGATCAGAACCAACACGAGCGTTAAAATCCCCCAGGAGGTAGAGGTGTTCCGAAGCAGGGACTGCGGCAATTGCGCTGTTTAATAGCTCATAGAACTGGTCTTTAGTCTCCGTGCTGGCTTGCATGGTTGGTGCATAGATGCAGAGGAGGTTGGCGGTACCAGATGCTGTGAATAGACGCAGGGTAAGGATTCGCTCTGTGCCGTGGGAAGGAGGTTCAATCATTTGGAGCAGGGTGTTCTTTATGGCGAAGCCGACTCCGTGTTCTCTGGATTCCTCGACGTCTTTCCCCTGCCAGATAAACGTATAGTGTGCTTCCCTCAAAGATCCAGTCTCTGGGAGGCGCGTTTCTTGTAAGGCTGCCACATCGATGTTTAGTCTGTGCAGCTCAAGATCGATGACTGCGGTCTTGCGGAAGTCATCGATTTTCTGTAAGTCATCTGTCAGTTCAGTGCGCATAGTGCGCACGTTCCAGCTTGCAATGCGGAGAGCTGGAGACTCCGTCTTTATCTTTGAATGTCTTCCTGGTGCATGTGGTAACGATCTGCCTGTTGAGCTGCGCTCTAAGCTCCAGGCACCCACTGGAGCAGGCAGGCCGTGGCGGGTCAACACCTTATTGGCCGGGGGCTGCCCAGCTTAAGGCGGGCGGTAGTTGACCAGTGGGACTACGAGGGACCCTCCCACCATTGAAGACAGCCCGTGGCGTCCAGCTCTACGCCAATTGAGCAAGGACTTATAACCCGTAGACTGCTGTCTTCTTGTTTGTGCTCTCGCCGTGGGGCGAGACTGGAGTAACGTCTCCAGAGCGCAGGCCTGGGCGAAGTTTGTGGAGGCCTTGCGCTGCCCAGACAACAGGGCCTCCCTCTCGGCTTTGTCGACGGGGCCCAAGGGGGTGCAAAGCACCACGCTTGGAGACGACTTGGCTGCAGAAGTTGCCGGAAGGACATCATGAATGGTGTACATCCGTCTTAGGGACCCCGGCTCCTGATTTTTCCTCGGGGTTGACTCCCGAAGCCTTTCCCATGGTTGGGTTAGCCTGCAAGGCAGCAGCGGTTTGAAATCAGGGTTTTCCTTCCCCTAGATGGGTTGCCCTCCCAGGCTGACGAGCCCCAACTGCCCGAAGCGGCTGGTTTTGAGGCGCCAGTGGCCGCCTTTACCCCTTCTCCTGTCAGTAGAAGCAGTTTCGCCGGGCTTGAAATAAGCCACACGAGCAGGCCAGGAGCTGGACTTAGCTGTCAGAGGCTATATGAGACGCACGCCATGAGGGGAGCATTTTATAGGCAGTGGGAGCTTATCCCCTAACACCACCACCCCGGCTATGACAACCATTGGGGGTGGGGTAGTTCTAAAGGAACTTAGGACTGTGGTGATCGAACACTTAAGTTCTGCCACGCTGACAGCCTATCTTCCCCCACCCCGCTCGAGTAATAGCACGACTTCACTCAGTCACCCTCTGCCGCCGACTGAAGACATTAGACAAATTAAAAATATATGGGCAGGTAAAGGACAATAATTAATGGAGACATTAGACAAATTAAAAATATATGGGCAGGTAAAAGATAATAATTAATGGAGACATTAGACAAATTAAAAATATATGGGCAGGTAAAGGACAATAATTAATGGAGTAATAAAAAAAAAACAGCTGAGCTCTTCTAGAGCTGGTAATTGATAATTGTTACAATATCATTACAATACATGGGTGGGAATGTCAGTAAGAACCTAACATTGTTTATATCTTTTAGTGCCATATTTGTAAAGTTATTAAATAATTACAGATCATAAAAATCGTAATTTTTTTTTAGCAATAGGTTATATTTATTATATAACCTCAATAGTTATAATATTATGTTCTTCTTTCTTTGGCTCTACAGCCAATGTAGAACTCAGGCCTGATTAACATTCTCTCCACTGTTCTCGATCCATAGTCTTCTTTATCCACTCTCTCACTTCTATGGCTTAAGGTCTTTTTTGACCTCATCTATTTATCTGCTTCTTGGTCACCAAATAGTTATTTTTACATTTGGTGTTGTCGAACATATTGCATTAGTGCTTCTAATCTTTTCCATTCTTTCTCAATCTATTCTTTTTTATTTCTGCTATGTTAGGTTTCTCATATACATGCAGCTCGTATATTTTTAATTTGTCTAATGTCTCCATTACAGTCAGTACTTAATTTAATTAATATCAAGTCAATGTTAGGAGAATGTAGTTTGATGCCTTTGACAAGATGATCCACGTTATTCCTGGCCAAAGATAAAATACATGTGTGAGTTTACTTTAATCCCCTATTGGAATTATCCTCATATCATCCATGGATTAAGGATGTTCTTACAAAGTGCGTGTCACACGTAGCCTAGCTTACGTCTTTTAGTTTCATTTTTTTCTATCGGCCGTTTAACGCTAAAGGTGGACATATTCCATGCAAATGACCTGACTGCGTGTCTAGCAGACGCCATGTTCCCCATGACACTTCCTGTGTTGACCAGAAAATGAGCGCCAAAAAACGTCTCATAGTTTTAACTTTAACCTATACATGTCCATTAATAGTTACGTAATGTAAAACATTGAGCAGGATTAGTTTTACGTACAGGGTTATAAAAGTAATTCTTTAAAATAAAAATAAATTTTATTAACAACCGTTATGTTTAAGAATTGTGTGTGTGTGAGTGTGTGTGAGTGTGTGTGTGTGTGTTAGAGAGTGAGTGTTAAGAGTTGGGTGTATGTAGGGGCGGAGAAAATCAATGTAGCATTTTCCAAACATAAGAAAAAGAATATTTAGGTTGACAAGTGATGAATTATATGGCTGGAGAAGATACATCTGTCATACTTGGCTAATAAATCATTAATTAAAAAATGATTTATTTTAATAAAGATGTTGGCATTTTCAAGGATTGCTTGTTGTAGCGTTTGACTTCAATTATCTTCGTACTGTCAGTGGTAACTTTGTTTTATTACTAATTAAATTATTATTTTAGTACTGATGAAATAGCCCATTTCAAGATGTTTGGAAGAACACTGCATTGAAGCAGAACATGATTCATTAACAACAAAATTATTTTGTGGATGTGTCGGTGTTTGTGTGTGTGAAGTCCTTCTAATGGGACGATTTTAGCTGTGTCCTACTTTCATCCTCATCACAGCCGATAGTGCAATGGCCATGGAGTCACCACGGGAGACATAGCGGGAACTTGAGCCAAGATCTGAAAATTTTCCTTGGTCCTCTCTGGAGATCGAACCAGGTACATTCATGTCGACAATCGAGCGCGTTACCGCACGACCATCCGTCCCCTCTAAAAAAATCGCCCACCTGAATGGGACAATTTTTTAGGTTTTATAGTGCCCTTCTTTCATCCCCAACACAGCCGGGAGTGTAATGGCCAAGGAGGCACCACGGGAGACATGAAGGGAACTTGAGCCAAGACCTGAAAAATTTCCTTGGTCCTCATCAGAGATCAAACCAGGTACCTTCAGGTCATCATGATGTAGGTTGGAAAAGTCGGTAGCGCTGGTCATCATGATGAAGGTTGGATAAGTCGGTATCGCTGGTCATCATGATGTAGGTTGCTGCTGGTCATCATGATGTAGGTTGCTGCTGGTCATCATGATGTAGGTTACTGCTGGTCATCATGATGTAGGCTACTGCTGGTCATCATGATGTAGGTTGCTGCTGGTCATCATGATGTAGGTTGCTGCTGGTCATCATGATGTAGGTTGCTGCTGGTCATCATGATGTAGGTTGCTGCTAGTCATCATGATGTAGGTTGCTGCTGGTCATCATGATGTAGGTTGTTGCTGGTCATCATGATGTAGGTTGCTGCTGGTCATCGTGATGTAGGTTGCTGCTGGTCATCATGATGTAGGTTGCTTCTGGTCATCATGATGTAGGTTGCTGCTGGTCATCATGATGTAGGTTGCTGCTGGTCATCATGATGTAGGTTGCTGCTTTAAACCTTCAAGATCGAGTCAATAATCATATAAAAAATAAAAACACCAAATTTTCAGAAATATTTTTACCCAATTCACAAAAGTGTTTTCGAATCTCATAAATCTTTGTTTCTGGATGCATCCATTGTGGACTGAGTTTATTTTAAAGTCTAGCCGTGTTCATTCCTATTATTACATTTTGAAATATCTGCTTACAAAGTTGACGATTTTTACTTGAATAAAATACAATTTCTCATTTAAATTTCTTTACATGTATGTGCATATTAAATCTGTAGCTTAATATCCACAAAAAAATTCTGAAACACTTTTCAATCAGAACGCTATCGTATTTAATATAACCTTTATCATCGACATTGATGAAAACCATTCATCAAGTGAAATCTCTCATTGGTTTAGATACTGTCAGTACAGATACTAAGGGAGACAATATCTTTCAACTGTATTGTTGTTTCCCTTACACAATTACTTCCCCATTAACATCACGTGACCTCTGGACAGTTTGTCTGGTTAGTGTCCATATCTGCTTATCTTTTGATCATGTGTCACATTTCACATAACTTAGTTGTTGTTTTTTTTTTACATTTGGTGGCAGACCTAGGTGATCAGCAAGATGTCTTCCGGTTCAACGTTCACTGGCAGAAATGAGTTTCACATACAGGTATAATTAGCTAACTCAAGAGGGCCACAGCCAGGAATTATCAGACCACTGAAAAACAATGGCGATGGCCCCTTTCCCCAATTGGCCTTTTAGAGCAAGATAAAATAAATAATCTAATAATATAATAGCGATTTGGGTTGTGCGTTAAATCGAAAGTAAATAATTATTACAACAGTATTCCAGTTTAAAATACAATCATGAAAAAAATCGGATCTGCCCGAAACCAAAAAATAACCTAGCCTACCAATCAAACCTAAGGGGATATAACTCTATGCAAAGGTTTTGCAGGGTACATCTAGTTAGTAACAATAGCTTTCGAAAGTGACGAAGCCACCACCGACTTGGGGCTGTCTGTCTTGTTTGGCGTCATGCTAATTACTTGTTTAAACTCTATTGACATACCAATAGCAACCGAGGTGTCACTAATACCGTTGGCAGACGAGGCTGTGGTTGGGGTGAAGAAAGAGACATTAAAACTGTCCGTATTATGGTTAAAGGGTCAGCATGGTAATAAGACAGGACTGTCTTTTGTCAGTGAAAGTAGCATTACGGTTATAAATGTTGTGAAACAATTTTATTAATAGCCGCATACAATAGCCGAAATAACAAGATTTAATGATGTGAGACAATCAAATAATATAAACTTATTCAATGTGTTTCTTTCACTAAACTAAACAAGGAACATCATTTAGCCGCCGTTAAGATACTACGGGGTGGTTACGCTATCGGCCCGCGGGTAGAGGATTTGAACTTCGGTGAGAACTTCTGGATATTTCCACCTTTAAAACAGATGCGTTAATTTGCTGTGACTAAAAAAATAGATACAATCTGCACTCCATCTTCTGCGAAGATCCATTAATTTAAGGGAAATTCACTTGTTCAAAATATTATTTCATTAGGAATGGAATGTCGTGCAGTTTTTCTGGTTCGGATTATTTCAGCGTCACGAAGTCATCACTACTTTTGTTTTATCTGCGGAATGTAGAATTTGAAATATCGTATCTGTTTCTGTACCAGTGTTGTATCTTCATCCAATTGGTATCCGTAAAATATTTTGTTTGCGCCGCCACTGCTACCATGACAGGATTCTGTGTACCTGCCACAGCAGGTTTATAGGTGACGCGCTCTCAGCCATGCATACAGAGAGGTAAAGTGAGTGTGCCCGCTACATGGCAGACTAAAAAAAGTTTAACACTTGCCTAGACAGGACAGACCAGTAAGGTGTGTGTGTTGCTGATCAGCCAGAATAAGACAGTAGTTTTTCCACCCAGAATGAACTGATATCTATAAAAATTATCAATTATTTGCTCATGGACTTCAACTCGAAAAATGTCTATGGTTCTCACCGAGGATCGAATACAGGACTTCCACGTCTGCACCACTCGGCCATCCGTCACACATCAAGCAAAAATATTATTACATATTCTTTTAAAATCAATTTAATTTTGTATGTGACATTACTTTACACTGTATTCAGTTTTATTTAAATTGTGTTTTCACCTTTTGATAAAATCAGGGGAGGGTACCTAGATAGACAAAGTACACCCATTCCCCTCTGTGTGCTCTTATAACTTTAAATGTAACTTTAAAACAAAATAAACAAACAAAAATTATAACCGGAAACGTTTTAAAGAAAAATCTGAATTTTTAGCAATCAGTGTGTTTAAAGTTAATCATTTTTAGTACTTAAGTTTGTGAAGTATTTCCACATCTTGAATAAAAGGCAACTATATAGATCAGTGAGAACTTTTAAGTTGACAGTTTGATAATTAACTGTTGTAAAATAAAAGACCTTCTGAAGAAATAGAACATCACGTAGAACTGAAAGAGAAATGTCAGACAGATTGTTTCATTCAGACAGTGAGACGTGATTGGCCAGCAAAAGTAATGTTCTCATTTGTAACTGGTTAAAAAAGTAAAAAAAAAAGCCATTTTCAATTGTGACGTATGTGACAGATAGTGTTAGCCAGTTAACGCTGCTTAATTCATTAACGTTCTAACTAAAAGTCAGTCTTACACTCATCTGCTGATCATATACTCACCAAGAAACTGTCATGATATTCTGAGCTCATAATCGATAAGTTTAAAATAACGAGGCTGTCAATTTATCTGCCTGAAATAAATTTATAGAGTTGCCAGATTTTTATCAAAAACCAGCTTGATAATGAATATGAAAAAGACAAGTCTAAATTTGCTTCCATTTTATAAAAAAATATGTGTGCTTTTGGATAAGTCTTGAGACTATATGTGCTATTTATTGTACTAACTCCCTCTGTTAACAAATAAATATATTGAATTGTTGAAGTTAATTTTAAACCAAACTAAAACATTGTATTAAATACGTCCATTTTACGTACGGTTTTTCTATTCTATTAGCTGAAGTATTTGTTGTTGTTCATGAAAGAAACATTTAGTTACGAACACAAGCACTGACGTTAACAAGGTGTTGAAACTGAAAATATACTCCATCAATTGCATCGGCCGTGTAAATATAAACAGAAATATAAAATACTTATATGTATATCGACATAAAAGATAAAGATAAATACATAAATAATAGACATAGAAAGTTAAGTATACAATATAAATAGAAAGTTAAGTATACAATATAAATGTTGACATAGAGCGATAAAGTTACTTACATAAATATACAGACATAGAAAGATATTTACATATATATACAGACATACGGAGATAAAAGACAAACATATATAGGCATCGAAAGATAAATACACACACATATATTTATTTATATGTACGTAAATATATATATGTTTTTTAAGATATAGATACTTATATTTAGAGAGAGAGAGAGAGAGAGAGATAATGATACATAAAGCTCTAGCCACGGTAACTAACTATAACGTAGTACTACCAATGTAAACAAACAATCACCTCAAATTCCCTGCGCCTATTTGAACTCACTAACTAGACATTATCTCTCATTTAAAGGGAGGAGGTGGGGAGAGGGAGGGGGCGATCGCTTGTCTTCCTCTCCTGGCAATGAACGATTTGTTATCCACAATGGAGAGGTTGAGACTGATCTAATATAGAGTTCCCTCCCCAGAGTGTATCCGGTAAAAATGATGAATTGAACCGACCACTGCGCGCAAGAGATCCACAGCCTTGCTACGGGAATGATGTCTGTGGATCAGACATGGCCTCACACGAGGGGTCCCTTGCAGGAATCAGTCGTATGGGTGAACGTGTTTTCCCACGTCTCAGCTGGTCTAAGCCTTTAATGTAGTTCTTGACCCTCTCACTTCGGACAATTGACCAAGCAGTTACATTGGTCGCCGAATGATTTTTGAGTGGGTTACTTTCCTTAAACGGATCTCAAATAGGAAATAAAGACATGGGGGCGGAGAGGCGGTGAGAATGGTTGCTGAAATATATTTACTTGGCTTTGGGATACTTTATTTCAGGAGTTCCCAAACATTGTATAACATAGAGCAGTGTTTCCCAAACTTTGTATAACATAGAGCAGTGCTCCCAAACATTGTATAACATAGAGCAGTGCTTCCCAAACTTTTCGACATCTGTGTATCTCTAGTAAAAAAAAACTTGCCTGTTTCACTGTTTTCTCAACGCGGTGCGGCACTTACCCCCTCCAAACTTTTTGTACCTACAGAAATATTGAGAAACGGTTAAAAACTCGTATAATCGATTTCAAAGAATCGGTTTAGGAATCAATTATTGGATTTATATCTCTCAGATTTGATTACAAAGTAGCAACGTTTACGATTCCTTAATCTTTATTCCGAAATATCTTCCTAAATGAAGTAGATATATACATATATATATATACATCTATACATATACATATATACTCTAATTTCTGTCCCATGTTTGTTAGTCCAGTACTTTCCAGTGTTGCATGTTTTGTAGTTGTTCGTCTGTGTGGGTGCAGGTCTATTGTTATATTTTTCCCCCTTAACCGATATGGTCGTTGGGGTTACGGATGGACACATCAACAGATGGACACATCAACAGATGTACTTTCAAACGTCCTTTCTGTGGGATTAAAGACTTGGTCCTCTCCAAGTCAGTTACCAGGGTTGAACCCTGTATCCTTAGCATGTGAGTCGAGTTCACTATCGACTACGCTATCCAGCCGCCACTTAATCAGACATTTAAAGTAGAAAAAAAGTTGTTTTTTTTAATATAAAGCTAGCGGATAGTTTTCTGTCTAAATCCTCTTTGTTAATTACTTACATATGTAATATTACATAGACATTTTTAGTTTGTCATATTACTTAACTTACTTTTGTATTATTCAGTCATCATAGTCTGTCATGACATATCTTATTTGTGTGGACTCAATATTTGCATTCTAAATAATTCTCTTCCATCTACTGCACTGAATCATTCTGTAACTGAATGAAATTCTTCACGTGGGTGTCGGCTGAACTATGTTGTTATCTGGATTGGTTCCTGGTAAAAGAGTCATGTGACTAGTTATTTAACCTGTCTAGGCTGCTCCTGGAAATAATAGGGCCGCTCCATAAATTATTTGGCAATGTCTTTCTGAAGACATTTACATTAATTTTTACAATTGAAAAAAAAATTGTTGAGTTATTGAGTACATTTTAATGTAGTGCAGCTATCTACAGAACAAACGACTAGAGAATGATTCCATGCATTGTTTAAATGTAGTGCAGCTATCTACAGAACAAACGACTAGAGAATGATTGCATGCAGTGTTTTAATTTCAAATTTCTCAAGACTAGTATTGATCATCTCATGACTAGTATTGATCATCTCATGACTAGTATTGATATCATCTCATGACTAGTATTGATATCACCTCATGACTAGTATTGATATCATCTCATGACTAGTATTGATCATCTCATGACTAGTATTGATATCATCTCATGACTAGTATTGATATCATCTCACGACTACTATTTATCATCTAGCGACTAGTATTGATCATCTTATGACGAGTATTGATTATATCATAACTAGTATTGATCATCTAGCGACTAGTATTGATAATCTTATGACTAGTATTGATTATATCATAACTAGTATTGATCATCTCAGAGCTAGTATTGATCATCTCATAACTAGTATTGATCATCTATTGTAGGAGCCTGGAGAGATGGACATGCTATGTTAGGGAATGTTTATGCACATTTCATGCTGTGAGCTGTGTCTTTCATGAGTATGGATGCATTGATTTGTGACTAACTCCATGATTGAAACCGATACCGACTGAGTTTAGAGCAGTCTTGAGTATCAACAAAATTGGGTGCTACTTTCATTGGGTGCTACTTTCATTGCGTGCTTCTTTGAAGAGGACAGATATATTAACAAATTTGAATTTTTTTTCTTTACGTTGAGCATTTAACAATAGTTAATCTAAAATTTTAATATCTCCATTGAAATTACGTTTTTGTAATGATTCTGTAATTTTCTTTTACACTGACAACCTGATTGGTAGAAAAAGGAATGTTAATTAAACAATTGTAAATTGTATCTTGCTTTAAGACTTTTATTTTATTATGTCTGTTATTTTCGATTCTTCCACAAGTGTCAAGTTAAGTTGGACATCAAAAAGTTGGCTAATTGGAGATATCACACCAATCGCATTTTATTAAATCTGTTGGTCCATTATTGACCATTTGTTATGTCTAGTAGGGTTTGATCTTTTTCTAAATTTTGAAAAAAATATTTTATCAAAAAACGAAAATTGAAACCCTTAAGTCTCATATCGTGCCAACATATTTAAAAGATATTTAAAAAAAAACTGCTAAGTTCATTATAATTGCTCCAAGTACTGTAAATAATTGTTCTACGCCCAGTACATAATTGTCCGGTATCCAGTAGATAATTGTTCTACGCCCAGTACATACTTGTCCGGTATCCAGTAGATAATTGTTCTACGCCCAGTACATAATTGTCCGGTATCCAGAAGATAATTGTCCGGTATCCAGAAGATAATTGTTCTACGCCCAGTATCCAGTAGATAATTGTTCTACGCCCAGTACATAATTGTCCGGTATCCAGTAGATAATTGTTCTACGCCCAGTACATACTTGTCCGGTATCCAGTAGATAATTGTTCTACGCCCAGTACATAATTGTCCGGTATCCAGAAGATAATTGTCCGGTATCCAGAAGATAATTGTTCTACGCCCAGTATCCAGTAGATAATTGTTCTACGCCCTGTTCATAATTGTCCGGTATCCAGTAGATAATTGTTCGACGCCCAGTACATAATTGTCCGGTATCCAGTAGATAATTGTTCTACGCCCAGTACATAATAGTCCGGTATCCAGTAGATAATTGTTCTACGCCCAGTACATAATTGTCCGGTATCCAGAAGATAATTGTCCGGTATCCAGAAGATAATTGTTCTACGCCCAGTATCCAGTAGATAATTGTTCTACGCCCTGTTCATAATTGTCCGGTATCCAGTAGATAATTGTTCGACGCCCAGTACATAATTGTCCGGTATCCAGTAGATAATTGTTCTACGCCCAGTACATAATTGTCCGGTATCCAGTAGATAATTGTTCTACGCCCAGTACATAATTGTCCGGTATCCAGTAGATAATTGTTCTACGCCCTGTTCATAATTGTCCGGTATCCAGTAGATAATTGTTCTACGCCCAGTACATAATTGTCCGATATCCAGCAGATAATTGTTCTACGCTTAGTACATAATTGTCAGGTATCCAGTAGATAATTGTTCTATGTCCAGTACATAAATGATCTGTTACAGCCTCGAAGACAAAAGTAAAATGCACTAACTTTGCTCGGCATGTGAATGTATTAAGAGAGCTCATAAAGTACCAATCACAGCTTCCTTGTTTCCGAAATGTCCTAACATTATTCTCGTGATTGGCTACAAACACTACGTCATAATAATGTTCCCGTTCAGCCTGCATGCAGAATTTGTTCTGCAGTACATTACGTCACTGTTTTAATAAAAATAGAAAGTTGTTTTTTTTTTCTAGTTTTATAAACAAATATTCTTTAAGAATGTAGATTGAATGTGTACTGGTATCTATATTTTTTTTATTATAAAGTATAATCAAACTTTAAACCAATTACGGACTGCATTGAATATATTTATAATAACTGTGTAGAATGTGCCTGCAAATTTGTCGAATGTAGCTGTAGCTGTGACTATGTCGAATGTAGATATGATAGTGTACAATGTAGCTGTGAAGGTGTAGAATGTATCTGTAGCTGTGACTATGTCGAATTTAGATATGATAGTGAACAATGTAGCTGTGAATGTGTAGAATGTAGCTGTAGCTGTGACTATGTCGAATGTATATATGATAGTGTACAATGTAGCTGTGAATGTTTAGTATGTAGCTGTAGCTGTGACTATGTCGAATGTAGATATGATAGTGTACAATGTAGCTGTGAATGTGTAGAATGTATCTGTAGCTGTGACTATGTTGAATTTAGATATGATAGTGTACAATGTAGCTGTGAATGTGTAGAAGGTAGCTTTAGCTGTGACTATGTCGAATGTAGATATATAGTGTACAATGTAGCTGTGAATGTGTAGAATGTATCTGTAGCTGTGACTATGTCGAATGTAGATATGATAGTGTACAATGTAGCTGTGAAGGTGTAGAATGTAGCTGTAGCTGTGACTATGTCGAATGTAGATATGATAGTGTACAATGTAGCTGTGAATGTGTAGAATGTAGCTGTAGCTGTGACTATGTCGAATGTAGATATGATAGTGTACAATGTAGCTGTGAATGTGTAGAATGTAGCTGCGACTGGTGTATAAAGTTTGATCCAAGTTTAATGGTTCGTGACAATGCGGGATAACCAACGTCGTAGTTTATTGATCTCGTGTCACAACTTCTGTTTGCATTGATTTACTTTCTCCTTGTTGGCTGGGATATCTCTAGCTTTGACAAATTGTGGAACCTGTGGTCAGTTTACAATGTGATTTCATGAGGGGATTTTCCAAGAAACTGGCGCGAAGGAAATTATTCAATAAAACAGATTTTAGCAATGTAATAATTCTACGAACATATTTTGTCAATTGCTAAAGTTACTAATATATATATATATATATATATAGTAGTCCCTAAAGCCCCGAAGGGACCATCGCGGCAGATGAAGTGTAGAATTCTTCTGTTTCAGTACACTCGGTATATAAAGGGATTGTGTGGTTAGCACAACGCCCAGCCACCTTTGCTCCCCCAACGTAAAAACCGGCACCTATTTAAAGCTGGGTGGACTTGGGGACTTACACCAGGGCCTGATAAAGTCCCAAGGTTCTCACTGATATATATATATATAAGATTCTAATTTACTAAAAGTAAAAGCTAAAATATAAAAAAAAAACTTTAGAATCATCTTTTATTAAAATGTACATTAAATCATAAACATGTTAAGTAAATTATCATTTTTGAAAATATACGCGTGGGCTTCCACCTTGACATATATTTTTTTGTTATTTATGAATAATTACTCAACAACTAATGTAAATAAACAGTTCAGTATATTGTCATCACCCACGCTTTTAATGAACTTCTGCTTATAGTATAACTTCGATTTAAAAAATAATTCAACTTTTATGGCCAATAGTTTTGGAAGAGCTCCACTGTTGAGGATAATTTATTTTAGAGTACAAACAGAAATTCCACAAATTAACTAGGACTTTAAGAAGTCTTTGTAATTTATGACATCAAAGGGACAATTTGTTTATCATTAAATCCATTTGTAAGCTTTAATCTTCTATTTATGTTATGTATTCATTATTATGTGATCTTCACCTCATAAAATATTTATAAACTAATCAAATTATGTTTTCTTTTCTGGCTTTTAAAGTCTCAGTTTTCAAAAAAAAAAAATTCCCATTTAGAATTAATATTGAAGAAGATGTATTAATTAGACTGCACATTTTTAAAGACATGTTTAATGAAGTAGTAGAAGACTAATTAATTATTTAAAGTAGATACACGCATCACCATGCAGACATTCAAAAATATTTAAGCAGCAGATTGTCTGCCCTTGACAAAAGAGTTATCTAACTTTTTTACTTTCCCGCCGGGAAGTTTCTCGTCCACCACTTCACTCGCGCGGTAATCTGATCTCGTCTGGTCAGACATAATAATCGAATCACACAAATATCGCGGGATAAAAAATAAAATACAATTTTTGATGTTGTCTTTTTTTATTACAATGCCTCACGTGCAGAAGCTGTGTGCTAATGTGTAGACTGTCTACATACAATACCGTAATACTTCAAAATAACTAACACACTGAAATTGAGACAATATGGAATCCAAACAATTACTTTGAAAGAATTTTCCCCTAAAATCTGAACCTGCTCTGGAATTTAAACATCCAAGGCGTTATTTTGGGTACTTCCCCCCAGCGCTGATGTTTCAATTATTATTTCTCTTTGTAGTAACAGCGTCAAGTTGGGAATTTTTTATGCATTTTTCCTATAGATTTTTTTTTTGTTTTTTTTTTTAAATATTATCTACAGCTATAAATTTTTTATAAGCTCACATCGTTTTAAAAAATCGATTTTGTGGAAATCGGTGAAAGGATCATATTATTTAAATTTATAATTAGGAAGAAAAATTGAAATTTAATCGACATCTATCGACAAATTAAGTTTCAATTTTTATTAATCCCTGTCTTTAGGGAAACACTTTGGTCACATTTTTAACTTCCATTTTCTTTTAGTAGGTCTACAGGCAGTTCAATATTACCTCACATTCTTGGAGAGCTGCGTTCTCTATCTAGAGTGAAGGTACTACAGCACCTTCCTCCCCTTCCACTGACAACATTAAATGTCATGGACGAACTCAGCAACAGATTTATGGGTCACTTCTGTCTCCCCAATCACCCTCGTCCTCCTCTATCCCTTCCTTAGCTCCCGTAGTTGGCTCTGCCCAATACCAGAACATTGTGTATATCAATCCGCTCGTTATAAGAATACTGTGTATATCAATACGCCTGCTACCATAAGATTGTGTCTAACCATCCACCTGCTACCATAAGATTGTGTCTATTCATCTGCCTGCTATTGTGCTCCTATGTCCATACGATACTCAAAGTAAGACAATACATATTTTTCTTTGTCCCAACTTACTAATGTGACCTTGCTAAATCAATCACTACAAGTAGAACTTCACAGACTAGTTATGATCATTATGAATCGTTTTACTAGACCTCCATTCAATGTCGTTCTATAAATAGAATCTATGTAATCGGAACATTTTTTATCAACAGTAAAATACTTGATGAGATAACTTAAACTGTTTGATGAATACATTCAGACTTTAACTAACACATGCCTTCTGAATTATTCTGAATAGATTCTATTTCTGTTATAATCAACACAAAAAGAAAACCATTCCCTATGACAGGGGAAACGCTATCAGAGAAAATTGCAAGGGAGGGAATATCGTGTCAGTTTTCAAACGTGTATTTCATAATACTTCTTACTTCCCTTTTGAATATGCTTGTACGGTAAGAATTTCATAAGCGAAAGTTGTTTGGTTTGTTAGTTCGATATATATTTTGGTATAATAAACGTCAATTAAAACAGGTTTTGTTTGACCATCTTTGAAAATTAAAGTGAACCATATAACTCGTCATTTTAGAAAGTATACATTTTTTAGTCTTCATCAGTAGAGACTTACGACGCTAAAGACGCCATTCCCAATTGCATTTCTATAGATTAAATAACAAAAGAGCGTCGACAACTATCTTTTTCAAGAACCCCATGACTCTTTTGGATGTCTCTATCTCGGGCCCCGTAACACTTCTAGATGTCTCTGTCTCGGGCCCCGTAACACTTCTACATGTATCGGGCCCGTAACAATTCTGGATGTCTCTGTCTCGGGCCTCGTAACAATTCTGGATGTCTCTGTTTCAGGCCCGTAATACTTCTAAAAGCCTCTCCCTTGGGCCCACTAATACTTCTAAAAGCTTCTCCCTTGGGCCCACTAATACTTCTAAAAGCCTCTCCCTTGGGCCCACTAATACTTCTAAAAGCCTCTGCCCAGGGCCCACTAATACTTCTAAAAGCCTCTCCCTTGGGCCCACTAATACTTCTAAAAGCTTCTCCCTTGGGCCCACTAATACTTCTAAAAGCCTCTGCCCAGGGCCCACTAATACTTCTAAAAGCCTCTGCCCAGGGCCCACTAATACTTCTAAAAGCCTCTGCCTTGGGTCCACAAGTACTTCTAAAAGCCTCTGTCTAGGGGTTTCAAGCCCTCCTGGATGTCTCTTCCCCTGGCCCCATTACTCTTTTCGGATTTTTCTGCTAATTTTCCCCTAACAATACTTCTGGATGTTTCTGCTAATTGCCTCCTAACAATACTTATGTATGTGTCTCACAGAAACCAACGATGCTCATCAGACTAAAGATTTGACAAAATTTAACAGACTTTTTTCTTTTAATTCTCCAGTTAAATGTGAAAAATGTTGCATTTTAGACAGACTTATCTCAACCGGTTTTATGCGTAGCTTAAGAAAAGCGGGATCATCTAGAGAAAAGACAGACAGATCTCTGCATGCATTACGGCAATCTACGTAACTCACTTATGATATTATAACATCAGACAGACACATTGCAACAGATTTTGTGCAGGGCTCAAGACTGCAAGCTTTTAATGTCGGGATCATTTGTGTCCAGCCAACCGTCCAGTGTCAGAATTGATGGTCACCAGGATGTAACAAATGGATTGAGTCCTCCCCCCCCCCAACCTCTCTAACGTGACCTCTCTTTTCTCTCTCCTCACCCAGTCAACAAGGGTTGAATGTTTTACTCTCTCACAATTAGATCCTTTAAGGAAGTTTAGATATCCCGGAATGTTTTTGTTGTACATTTCGTTTTTTTTTTTTATGAGATGTTTGGTGTGTTATTCTGTTGTATTGTGTTTTATTTATCTTAGTTTATACATAGTCTTCTGTTTCTATCTGTTTCTCTCTGTTGTTGTTTGATTATCTCTCTTTCTCTCTCTCTCTCTATCTCCCCCCCCCGTCTCTCTCTGCCCCACCCCCTCTCTCTCTCTCTCTTTCTTAGCGAACATGTGTTAACAACACAATTTTTTTCGATGGAATAACTGTGGCTAACTTTGACATAACAATCTCTCTTTCTATACGACATACTTTACTTCAAGATAGAGAGTTACAAATGTATAGAAGAGAGACATTTGCGAGTGTTTGAAAACTTCTAGGATTCACCGTGGACATTTTTTACATGCAAATAGCGTCGGAAATGACCAATCATCTTATTTAAAATAACATACCTATTGGCTAATTAGCGGGAAAATGTAACTGAAATAGCTATAAATACATTTGAATCAAGTTCATTTCATTGTGAATACATTGAACATAATAGAAAAAAAGGCAACGGTACACAATAAACTTGATATACAGAAGAGACAAGCTGAAGGCAGGTGTACACAATAAACTTGATATACAGAAGAGACAAGTTGAAGGCAGGTGTACACAATAAATTTGATATACAGAAGAGACAAGCTGAAGGCAGGTGTACACAATAAATTTGATATACAGAAGAGACAAACTAAAGGCAACGGTACACAATAGACTTGATATACAGAAGAGACAAGTTAAAGGCAGGTGTTCGCAAGAATAATTAAGTAAACAGAAGAGTTACACGTAGGAGGGTCATTTCAGATATGTGGGCCTCCATCTCAAAAAAATTGGGCGGCTTTATTGGTTGTTCTCGAAGGTAAATAAAATTTTTTCCTTGCGCCGCCACTGCTAGCATGACAGGTTGTAGTGTACCTGCCACATCAGCTTTTTAGGCGCCGCATGATACAAGTCTTTCATACCTACAGATCGGAGAGATGTAGTTTGCCTACCCCCTTTCCAGCGAGTGATTAAGTGAGACAGAGTAGAAAGAGCCGACCAAACCTACATTGACAACTATCCCACCATGTAGTGTTTAAGCCATTCTCCTGCCTATCCAACTATATATCTGTCCATCTAAAGATAATCTAATCTCTCTGTATATCCAACTATATATCTGTCCGTCTAAAGATTTACTAATCTCTCTTTATCTATTTTTACCATCTATATATATATATATATATATATATATATATATATATATATATATAAATATGTATATTTATATGTATATATATCTGTATCTGTATGTCTGCCTGATCGCTAAATTCTTATAAATCAGTCAATGAATTATTTCAGTACTTGATAGTCTTTTATTTTTCGTTAAAAAAACAAATATCAACTAAATATCAACTAAATATCAACTAGATTTTTCTTTTAGTTTTCAATCAATATTTTTAATTTAAATATTTCATTAAACTTCAACCTAATCTGGTGACTCTGAAAATATAATTCTGCACTGCACATAAATAAAATTACATTTAACAATATAAAATAGTTCTAACCAAACGTGAATGTAAAAATAAAAAAAAAAATTCTACTTTCTCTAACTAGGCTAATCTCTTTGCCGATATCCAACATGTGAGACTGCCTTAGCTATGACCTCTACAACATGTTCAGCTTAATGAAATAAAACATTGGTGATTAAGTGTAAGTGTAAGCCAATCAATGTCAAATGACATGTCAAGTACACTTGTATATCACACATCGGATGTTCGTTAAGTATTTACATACATATATTATGTATGTTTGCTTATCCTAAGTATTTTAATATTTTGCTGACCTAAGATATTCACAACTTTCTATTATCTTCCATTATTCGTTTTTTCTTGTTAAGTTCTTTCTCAGACTACATTAATGGTTTAGATGGCCTATTTATTTATTGTTATGTTTTTCTTCTGTTATTTGAATATGTTTGCTTAATTCCCATTTTAAATTATCTTCGTTTCATCCGGTATAACTGATCTGCAGCATATTTGTATATTCATACTACAAAATCTCACACCTCTTCTAAGTCAAAGGTAATATATATTAATTTTATGCCAGTAAAACTCGCTTTTAGAAAGCTCAGTACATAATAAGTGTTTTGGTGTTACAAGAAAGTTTTGATTCAATAAAGTGACGTCTGGGCGGTCAGACGCATTTCCGGTTTGTGGGTGGCCCCCCCCCCCCCCCCACAATGCTTCAGTTGACGTGGAGTAGAGAGCTGCACGGGAATCAAAATCACACCCAGTCCCACCTACTCCCGCGTTTTCAAAACCAGTCCCACCCGCTCCCAAAAGAAATTCCCCCAGTCCCACCCGCTCCCGCGAAAAATTTTCCCAGCCCCACCCGCTCCCATAAAAAAATATTCAATAACTCATAAATAATGGTTTAAAAATTTTGTTTATAGAAATCCTCTCGAAAAACATACATAAAAACGTTTAAGATAGTAGGTAAAATAAACAGTTCTACAATTTAAGTCCATGTAAAAATAAGATGCCATTAACACTCTCTGGAGCCAACTGTGACCGCCTTTCTTCAAGAACGCGAACAGCCGAAGAAAATGTCCTTTCATAGGAGGTTGATGATGCCGGTTTGCTCAGAATTTGCTGCACAACTTCTGAGAGATGTTTCCTTGCAGTTGATTTGTCCCTCCAATACTCTAGTAAACTTTCACACTTTTCTGTATTTGCTAAATAAGCTTCCACCTTTATTTACGTAAAACTGAGTACGCTCGCTTTTTGCGTAAACTAACTTTTGAATGTTTGCTTTATTATCCATTATTTGAAAATTAAAAAAGAGAATTAGAGAAGTATGTCTGTCTGTTTCACTCTAATTTGCTCGTTCCTTTGTCACAACTCAAAAACCAATCAAACTCGAGGCGTTGTTAGTACAACGATTTATTTACACAAATTTACATCAGAAATTCATCAGAATACAAAAGTCGAGAAATGAATACACTTCAATAATTCACTCTGCCTCAACTCTGACTAACTAGAGATCTCTAAAACTCCTCATAACTACAAATTTCTCCTAACTTCTCTTAATTAACTAATGTCCGACGTCGCCTCTTGGTCTTCACACCTTTGCTGTCTACTATTCTATTGTTTCCCCACCTTGTCCTAAGTCGTCTGTCACCTTGTCACCCTTATTGGTATTACTCCTAACTCTTAGATATCTATTATATTAAAACGTCGAAGGGGATAGTCTCTGTCACTAAATCTACTCTAGCGTTTTGACCTAAATACCAAGAATGTCAAGGAAAGGCCCTGAACTAGATTTGCATCATACATCACACATCATCCCAAGATCATCCGTGCGATTTGATTGATTCATCAGAAGTCTGCGAGAGTCCCACTCAAACAAAACCCAAACCCACGGGACTCCCACAAAAACAAAACCAATCCCATGGAACTCCCGATAAATTTATTTCCAATCCCGCGGGAGTCCCGCGAATCCCAATCCCGTGCTGCTCTCTAACGTGGAGTACTTGGGATAAACGCGCCATTTATTCTGGTGTGTATTAGTGAGACGGGGAAATAGTTTTCAAAAAGTTAGATCATACGAACAGCTAATGGGATATTTTTTTTAGTGTCAAAGCCGATAGTGCGATGGCCTTGGAGGCACCACGAGAGATATAGAGGGGTCTTTAACCATTACTTGAAATACCCATTGGTCCTAATCGGAGATCGAACCAGAGACCCACAGGTCGACAGTCGAGCGCTTTACCACCCAAGCATTCACAAACTGCAACAGTTCTATTTCTGAAGGATACAATTGAGGTTTTTGTTTCAACTAATGTTTGGTTTAAAGGCATTTCTGTGTTCACACATTATAATTCATTGTTCCTCAGCATTTTGTCGTTTCCTATTCGAACAAAAAAAATAGACTGGACATTTATCAAAACATTCAGGTACAAAGTAAGTGACACGCCCACCAGTAATAGCCACACGTCATTGTCCCCTCCCCCAACCCACCACCCTAGTGTTGCAAAAGTTCAATCACCACTTGAAAATTCACGGTGCCTGAAGCAATAGTTTCCATTTCATTAATTGGGTAATTTTATCGAAAAACTTGTTCAACATTTTTTTTTCCATTTTTTTAATCAACAGATTCTTTTGTATAGAATTAAAGCGTTAATAAATTAAATCAACTACCACATATGTTTTAGAAAGGCACATAATTCCAGTGAACTGTGCTCAAGAATTTTTCGTCAGATGTGGTCAAAAATAGTTCCAGTTAGATATTGTCAAGCTGTGTTTTGATTTGTACCCTGCCTTTAAATAAATATATACTTTGTCTGGAATGTTTTATTTAAAGACTGACTGGTAAATTGGTCAATAAAATAGAGACACCACATAGACAGAAATAACAAACAGCCTTACAGACCGAAATAAAATAAAGATTTAAAGTTTTTTATAAACGCACGACCTTTACAGCATTCGGCCACCCATTCTTCTTGTAACATACGTGTCCCAGTAATATCCTTCGGTTCATTAGAAGACATAATAAAAAAGGTTGAAGTTTTATTGAACTTATTACAGCTGGTCTGCATGCAGACTATACAAATAACATCCCCGCTTGTATATCAGTTGAACTTATTTTAAAGTACTAAAAATCAGGTAAAAGATTGTTTGTGAAACATTTTGATTTGTAGTTATGAGTTTGAAACAGTTTTGGTCAAATGTAACAACAGTTCCGGCCAGAAAGTTTAAAAACTCCTTAAATCTAAATCCTCTAAATTTATAACAATTAAACCCTAAACAATTCTGCGTACCGTGTGAGCAGCTGGACATTGGATGACCACTCTATGAATGCATTCATTTGGAAGGTTTTTCTAACATTTTACCAGTTGAATGGTGTTCGTAGAAATAGTTTGCTGTGTATTTATTCCTTACAATACTTCTGTGTTTATTCCTTACAATACTTCCGTGTTTATTCCTTACAATACTTCTGTATTTATTCCTTACAATACTTCTGTGTTTATTCCTTACAATACTTCTGTGTTTATTCCTTACAATACTTCCGTGTTTATTGTCCAGTTAATGGAAATGTTTGTTTACTAATTACTTAGCATTAAGAAATGTGTCTGTTTTTTATTTTCCTCATTGACAAAAAAAATTCAAGTCTGGATGAACTATAAAATTAAAGAATTAAAACAATTACAAAAAAAAAGTATTTGTTTCACAATATTAATGAAAATATTGTATGTGACACTAGTGACATTTCTAAATGACATATATAGATATTGAAACTTTAGTAGCAAAAATATGACACCCTTTTTAAGATGAATAATTCTGTGTCTAAATACGACCTCAAGTAAGAGTTTTATCTATAAGTACATACAAAATTAATTTAACAATAACAAACTCCCCAAATAAGTCTCATTTGGTTGATATATCTGCACGAAACATTAAACGTAATATGATAACGACAGAACCGTAGCCAGTGCATAACAATAATATGAAAGTGCCATAAGTTATACAATATCACGAAATTGTAAAACAAAACAACCTAAGAAATACTTTTGTGAGACAATGTTAATTTCTAAATTTACTAGTAGCTCGTATCTATAACAATGCGTTCTTTTATTTACTAATTTGATTTTATTATGTGACCGATATTATTATATTGTTTTTCTTTTCGTCTTCTTGTCTAGGACAGATATCTCCCCATTAGTCCCACGTTAGGCTTGTTGTATACATAGATAAATAGATAGATAGATAGATAGATAGATAGATAGATAGATAGATAGATAGATAGATAGATAGATAGATAGATAGATAGATAGATAGATAGATAGATAGATAGATAGATAGATAGATAGATATAGATATTAAAGCCTAAAGTGGTTTAAAAAAAACTATACAAGACTGAATATTGTCTTTAATTAAATTATTATTTTTTTTAGATATGTTTTCTGTAAACATTTTAATTCAGTATTATTTTGAGTTGTTGTGGTCTAAGACATTTCCAATAAATTATTTTAAAAACAAAATTGTTAGTTTATTGAATAAATATCGCAATAATTCAGTTTATCAACGTGGATAATGCATCGCCTAATTATTGATACACAATAGGATAATACACAACTATGGCGGCTTTCGGGACAATCTATTTAGATGGACAATGTCCGTTCTGTATGGATAATTTATATTCTGTGGAATGTACTATTAGCTTTTATGAATGTATTAAAGATGTATCTCTCTAGATAGTTCCAGAGACAGCAGAATGTCAGTCAGATAGGTTGCTTGTTTGTTTTTGGTTGCATTTGGGGGGGGGGGGTTCGGGGCCGAGGGGGTGGAGAAAATATTTTTTAAAGTTATTTGGGGCCCTTTGTTAAGAATACCTTTCCATTAACACTCTGTTACTTAATTTACAGTCACAGAAGAACAACTCCGTGTTACTAAAATAGTTTATTACTGGCCTTGAAATGTGGTCGCCAGTTGCAATGCTCACTACACGACGTGATACGTGAACACTGTGTCGGTAATAGTCGCTAGAACTGAAATAAGACAACATATAAACTCATGGAAATGTTGAGTCATTCAAATAAAAATAAAAGCTTTGTCAATAAGTGTCTCTCTAAGTCACAACGTAGGAGTATTAGCGCGTAAGACTCCAATGATTTGTTAACAAAACCAGAAAAAATTAATGAAATGTGTAACTGTATACTGTCTTCTCTAAATATCACTACAACATGTTGTCAATGTCTTTCTAAATATCACTACAATACGTTGTCATACCTCTTAAATATCACTCACAATACTTTGTCATGTCTTCTCTAAATATCACTACAATACTTTGTCATGTCTTCTCTAAATATCACTACAACATGTTATCATGTCTTCTCATAAATATTTACTACAATACGTTGTCATGTCTTCACTAAATATCACAGCAATACGT
>JAGDYQ010000003.1:14008392-14048526 GCA_021962125.1 Bulinus truncatus | reverse complement strand
TACCATAAGATTGTGTCTATCCATCCACCTGCTACCATAAGATTGTGTCTATCCATCCACCTGCTACCATAAGATTGTGTCTATCCATCCACCTGCTACCATAAGATTGTGTCTATTCATCTGCCTGCTATTGTGCTCCTATGTCCATACGATACTCACAGTAAGACAATACATATTTTTCTTTGTCCCAACTTACTAATGTGACCCTGCTAAATCAATCACTACAGGTAGAACTTTACAGACTAGTTATGATCATTATGAATCGTTTTACTAAACCATCATTTAATGTCGTTCTATAAATAGAATCTATGTAATCGGAACATTTTTAATCAACAGTAAAATACTTGATGAGATAACTTAAACTGTTTGATGAATACATTCAGACTTTAATTAACACATGCCTTCTGAATTATTCTGAATAGATTCTATTTCTGTTATAATCAACACAAAAAAGAAACCCATTCCCTATGACAGGGCAAACGCTATCGGAGAAAATTGCAAGTGTGAGGAATGATCGGCTGTCAGTTTTCAAACGTGTATTTCATAATACTAACCCCACTTCCCTAAGTTGAATATGCTGAATGTTCCGTAAGAATTTCATAAGCGAAAGTTGTTTAGTTTTTTAGCTCCATATATTTTGGTATAATAAACGTCAATTAAAACAGGTTTTGTTTGACCATCTTTGAAAATTAAAGTGAACCATATAACTCGTCATTTTAGAAAGTGTACATTTTTAGTCTTCATCGGTAGAGACTTACGACCCTAAAGACGCCATTTCCAATTGCATTTCTATAGAGTTGATTAAAAAAGAGCGTCGACAACTACCTTTTTCAAGAACCCCCATGACTCTTTTGGATGTCTCTATCTCGGGCCCCGTAACACTTCTAGATGTCTCTGTCTCGGGCCCCGTAATACTTCTACATGTATCGGGCCCGTAACAATTGCTGGATGTCTCTTTCTCGGGCCTCGTAACAATTCTGGATGTCTCTGTTTCAGACCCGTAATACTTCTAAAAGCCTCTCCCTTGGGCCCACTAATACTTCTAAAGCCCCTCACTTGGGCCACAAGAACACAAAAGCCTCTGTCCTAGGGGTTTAGGCCCTTTCTGATTGTCTTCTTCTATGCCCTATTTGTGCCTCTTTTCGGATGTTTCTTCTAATTGCCCCCTGACAATACTTCTGGATGTTTCTGCTAATTGCCCCCTGACAATACTTCTGGATGTTTCTGCTAATTGCCCCCTGACAATACTTCTGGATGTTTCTGCTAATTGCCCCCTGACAATACTTCTGGATGTTTCTGCTAATTGCCCCCTGACAATACTTCTGGATGTTTTCACCCTAATTGCTGCCCCTAACAATACTTCTGGATGTTTCTGCTAATTCGCCCCCTGACAATACTTCTGGATGTTTCTGCTAATTGCCCCCTAACAATACTTCTGGATGTTTCTGCTAATTGCCCCCTAACAATACTTCTGGATGTTTCTGCTAATTGCCCCCTAACATTACTTCTGGATGTTTCTGCTAATTGCCCCCTAACAATACTTCTGTATGTGTCTCACAGAAACTAACGATGCTCATCATACTAAATATTTGACAAAATTTAACACAGACTTGTTTCTTTTAATTCACCAGTTAAATGTGAAAAATGTTGCATTTTAGACAGACTTATCTCAATCGGTTTTATGTGTAGCTTAAGAAACGCGGGATCATCTAGAGAAAAGACAGACAAATCTCTGCATGCATTACGGCAATCTATGTAACTCACGTATGATATTATAACATCAGACAGACACATTGCAACAGATTTTGTGCAGGGCTCAAGACTGCAAGCTTTTAATGTCGGGATCATTTGTGTCCAGCCAACCGTCCAGTGTCAGAATTGATGGTCACCAGGATGTAACAAATGGATTGAGTCCTCCCCCCCCCCCCAAACCCTTCTAACGTGACCTCTCTTTTCTCTCTCCTCACCCAGTCAACAAAGGTTGAATGTTTTACTCACTCACAATTTGATCCTATAAGGAAGTTTAGAAATCCAGGAATGTTTTTGTTGTACATTTCGTTTTTTTTTTAATGAGATGTTTGGTGTGTTATTCTGTTGTATTGTGTTTTATTTATCTTAGTTTATACATAGTCTTCTGTTTCTATCTGTTTCTCTCTGTTGTTGTTTGATTATCTCTCTTTCTCTCTCTCTCTCTATCTCCCCCCGTCTCTCTCTCTGCCACACCCTCTCTCCCTCTCTCTCTCTCTCTCTCTCTCTCTCTCTCTCTCTCTTAGCGAACGTGTGTTAACAACACAATTGTTTTCGAGGGAATAATTGTGGCTAACTTTGACATAGCAATCTCTCTTTCTGTACGACATACTTTACTTCAAGATAGAGAGTTACGAATGTAAAGAAGAGAGACATGTGCGAGTGTTTGAAAACTTCTTGACTTCGCCGTGGACATTTTTTGCATGCAAATAGCGTCGGAAATGACCAATCATCTTATTTAAAATAACATACCTATTGGCTAATTAGCGGGAAAATGTAACTGAAATCACTATAAATGCATTTCAATCAAGTTCATTTCATTGTGAATACATTGAACATAATAGAAATAAAGGCAACGGTACACAATAAACTTGATATACAGAAAAGACAAGCTGAAGGCAGATGTACACAATAAACTTGATATACAGAAGAGAAAAGCTGAAGGCAGGTGTACACAATAAACTTGATATACAGAAGAGACAACCTGAAGGCAACGGTACACAATAGACGTGATATACAGAAGAGACAAACTGAAGGCAACGGTACACAATAGACTTGATATACAGAAGAGACAAACTGAAGGCAGGTGTTCGCAAGAATAATTAAGTAAACAGAAGAGTTACACGTAGGAGCGTCATTTCAGATTGGTGGGCCTCCATCCCAAAAAAATTGGGCGGCTTTATTGGTTGTTCTCAAAGGTAAATAAAAAATGTTCCTTGCGCCGCCACTGCTAGCATGACAGGTTGTAGTGTACCTGCCACATCAGCTTTATAGGCGGCGCATGATACGAGTTTTTCATACATACAGATCGGACAGATGTAGTTTGCCTACCCCCCTCTCCAGCGAGAGTGTGTTTAAGTGAGACAGAGTAGAAAGAGCCGACAAAACCTACATAACTATCTATCCATTTATTTAATAATTAAAACAAAAAAGAATAAAATAAGACCACAAAACCTACATTGACAACTATCCCATCATGTAGTGTTTAAAATAAAATAGAATAAAACAACCAAACCAAAATTAAAAACTATCCTTTCATAGTATTTAGGCCATTCTCCTGCCTATCCAACTATATATCTGTCCGTCTAAAGATAATCTAACCTCTCTGTATATCCAACTATATATCTATCCATCTAAAGATAATCTAACCTCTCTGTATATCCAACTATATATCTATCCATCTAAAGATAATCTAACCTCTCTGTATATCCAACTATATATCTATCCATCTAAAGATAATCTAACCTCTCTGTATATCCAACTATATATCTATCCATCTAAAGATAATCTAACCTCTCTGTATATCCAACTATATATCTATCCATCTAAAGATAATCTAACCTCTCTGTATATCCAACTATATCTGTCCGTCTAAAGATAATCTAACCTCTCTGTATATCCAACTATATATCTATCCATCTAAAGATAATCTAACCTCTCTGTATATCCAACTATATATCTGTCCGTCTAAAGAATTACTAATCTCTCTTTATCTATTTTTACCATCTATTGATCTATATATATATATATATATATATATGTCTGCCTGATCGCTAAATTCTTATAAATCAGTCAATGATTTATTTCAGTACTTGATAGTCTTTTATTATTGGTTAAAAAAACAAATGTCAACTAAATATCAACTAAATATCAACTAGATTTTTCTTTTAGTTTACACTCAATATTTTAAATTTAAACATTTCATTAAACTTCAACCTAATCTGGTGACTCTGAAAATATAATTCTGCACTGAACATAAATAAAATTACAATTAACAATCTAAAATAGTTCTAACCAAACGTGAATGTAAAATTAAAAAAAAAATTCTACTTTCTCTAACTAGGCTAATCTCTTTGCCGATATCCAACATGTGAGACTGACCCAGGCTATGACCTCTACAACATGTGAGACTGCCCCAGGCTATGTCCTCTACAACATGTTCTGCTTAATGAAATAAAACATTGGTGATTAAGTGTAAGTGTAAGCCAATCAATGTCAAATGACATGTCAAGTACACTTGTATATCACAACTCGGATGTTCGTTAAGTATTTACATGCATATATTATGTATGTTTGCTTATCCTAAGTATTTGAATATTTTGCTGACCTACGATATTCACAACTTTCTATTATCTTCCATTATTCGTTTTTTTCTTGTTAAGTTCTTTCTCAGACTACATTAATGGTTTTATATGCCCTATTTATTTATTGTTATGTTTTTCTTCTGTTATTTGAATATGTTTGCTTAATTCCCATTTTAAATTATCTTTCGTTTCATCCGATATAACTGTTCTGTAGCATATTTGTATATTCATACTACAAAATCTCACAGCTCCTCTAAGACAAAGGTAATATATATTAATGTTATGCCAGTAAAACTCGCTTTTAGAAAGCTCATTACATAATAAGTGTATTGGTGTTAAAGAAAGTTTTGATTCAATAAAGTAACGTCCGGGCAGTCAGACGCATTTCCGGTTTGCGATTTGCCCCCCCCCTCCCGCCCTACAATGCATCAGTTGACGTGGAGTAGAGAGCTGCACGGGAGTAAAATCACACCCAGTCCCACCTACTCCCGCGTTTTCCAACAAATTCACCCGCTCCCAAAAGAAATTCCCCCAGTCCCACCCGCTCCCGCGAAAAAGAATTTTTCCCAGCCCCACCCACTCCCATAAAAAAAATATTCAATAACTCATAAATAATGATTCAAAAATTTTGTTTATAGAAATCCTCTCGAAAAACATACATAAAAACGTTTAAGATAGTAGGTAAAATAAACAGTTCTACAATTTAAGTCCATGTAAAAATAAGATGCCATTAACACTCTCTGGAGCCAACTGTGACCGCCTTTCTTCAAGAACGCGAACAGCCGAAGAAAATGTCCTTTCATAGGAGGTTGATGATGCCGGTTTGCTCAGAGTTGCTGCACCTTTGAGAGATGTTTCCTTGCAGTTGATTTGTCCCTCCAATACTCTAGTAAGCTTTCACACTTTTCTGTATTTGCTAAATAAGCTTCCACCTTTATTTACGTAAAACTGAGTACGCTCACTTTTTGCGTAAACTAACTTTTGAATGTTTGCTTTATTATCCATTATTTGAAAATAAAAAAGGGAGAAATATGTCTGTCTGTTTCACTCTAATTTGCTCGTTCCTTTGTCACAACTCAAAAACCAATCAAACTCGAGGCGTTGTTAGTACAACGATTTATTTACAAATTTACATCAGAAATTCATCAGAATACAAAAGTCGAGAAATGAATACACTTCAATAATTCACTCTGCCTCAACTCTGACTAACTAGAGATCTCTAAAACTCCTCATAACTACAAATTTCTCTAACTTCTCTTAATTAACTAATGTCCGACGTCGCCTCTTGGTCTTCTTACCTTTGCTGTCTACTATTTATTGTTTTCCACCACGGCCTCAAGCCAGTTTTGTCATACGTATTCTTTATTGGCCATTTTCTAACTTTTGAATATGTATATAAAACGTCGAGGCGGATAGTCTCATCATAAATCTACTCTGAGCATTTGACTAATCAAAAGATGTCAGAGCCCTGAACTGGTTTGCATCATACATCGCACATATCCGAATGTCGTGCAGGTTACAATTGGTTCATCAAAAATCTGCGAATCCACTCAAATAAATAAACCACGGACTCCCACAAAAACAAAACCAGTCCCATGGATTTCCGGCTAAAATTTACACCCAATCCGCAGGTCGCAATTAATCTATGATATGCTCTCAACGTTGCTGCTGAGTACTTGGGATAAACGCGCCATTTATTCTGGTGTGTATTAGTCAGACGGGGAAATAGTTTTCAAAAAGTTAGGTCATATGAACAGCTAATGGGATATTTTTTTAGTGTCAAAGCCGATAGTGCGATGGCCTTGGAGGCACCACGAGAGATATAGAGGGGTCTTTAACCATGACTTGAAATACCCATTGGTCCTAATCGGAGATCGAACCAGAGACCCACAGGTCGACGGTCGAGCGCTTTACCACCCAAGCATTCCCAAACTGCAACAGTTCTATTTCTGAAGGATACAACTGAGGTTTTGTTTCAACTAATGTTTGGTTTAAAGGCATTTCTGTGTTCACACATAATAGCTTTGATAATACATTGTTCCTCAGCATTTTGTTGTTTCCTATTCAAACAAAAAAATAGACTGGACATTTATCAAAACATTCAGGTACAAAGTAAGTATGCCACCAGTAAAAGCCACACGTCCTTGTCCCCTCCCCCAACCCACAACCCTAGTGTTGCAAAAGTTAAATCACCACTTGAAATTTCACGGTGCCTGAAGCAATAGTTTCCATTTCAATAATTGGCTTAATTTTATCGGTAAACTTGTGCAACATTTTTTTTTCCATATTTTTAATCAACAGATTCTTTTGTATAGAATTAAAGCGTTAATATATTAAATCAACTACTAAATATGTTTTAGAAAAGTACATAATTCCAGTGAACTGTGCTCAAGCATTTTTCGTTAGCTGTGGTCAAGAATAATTCCAGTTAGATGTCAAGCTGTGTTTTGATTTGTACCCTGCCTTTAAATAAATCTATGTTGACTGGTAAATCGGTCAATAAAATAGAGACACCACATATACAGAAATAACAGACAGCCTTACAGACAGAAATAACAGACAACCTTATAGACAGAAATAACAGACAACCTTATAGACAGAAATAAAATAAAGATTTACAGTTTGTATAAAAGCACGACCTTTACAGCATTCGGCCACCCATTCTTCTTGTAACATACGTGTGCCAGCAATATCCTTCAGTTCATTAGAAGACATAATAAAAAAGGTTGAAGTTTTATTGGAAATATTACAGCTGGTCTGCATACAGACTATACAAATAACATCCCCGCTTTAATATTAATTGAACTTATTTTAAAGTACTAAAAATCAGGTAGTAGATTGTTTGTGAAACATTTTGATTTGCAGTTATGAGTTTGAAACGGTTTTGGTCAAATGTGACAACAGTTCCGGCCAGAAAATTAAAAAAAACTCTTTAAATCTAAATCCTCTAAATTTATAACAATTAAACCCTAAACAATTCTACGTACCGTGTAAGCAGCTGGACATTGGATGACCACTCTATGAATGCATTTGGAAAGTTTTTCTAATATTTTACCAGTTGAATGGTGTTGGTAGAAATATTTCTCTGTGTATTTATTCCTTACAATACTTCTGTGTTTATTCCTTACAATACTTCCGTGTTTATTCCTTACAATACTTCTGTATTTATTCCTTACAATACTTCTGTGTTTATTCCTTACCATACTTCTGTGTTTATTCCTTACAATACTTCCGTGTTTATTGTCCAGTTAATGGGAATGTTTGTTTACTAATTACTTAGCATTAAGAAATGTGTCTGTATTTTATTTTCCTCAACGAAAGATTATACATTGACAAAAAAAAATTCAAGTCTGGGTGAACTATAAAATTAGAGAATTAAAACAATTACAAAAAACAAATGATTTGTTTCACAATATTAATGAAAATATTGTACGTGACACTAGTGACATTTCTAAATGACATATATAGAGATAATGAAACTTTAGTAGCAAAAATATGACACCCTTTTTAAGATGAATAATTCTGTCTCTAAATACGACCTCAAGTTATGAGTTTTATCTATAAGTACATACAAACTTAATTTAACAATAACAAACTCCCCAAATAAGTCTCATTTGGTTGATATATCTGCACGAAACATTAAACGTAATATGATAACGACGGAACCGTATCCACTGCGTAACAATAATATGAAAGTGCCATAAGTTATACAATATCACGAAATTATAAAAGAAAACAACCTAATAAATACTTTGTGAGACAATGTTAATTTCTAAATGTACTAGTAGCCCGTATCTATAACAATGCGTTCTTTTATTTACTAATTTGATTTTATTATGTGACCGATATTATTATATTGTTTTTCTTTTCGTCTTCTTGTCTAGGACAGATATCTCCCCATTAGTCCCACGTTAGACTTGTTGTATACATATATAGATAGATAGATAGATAGATAGATAGATAGATAGATAGATAGATAGATAGATAGATAGATAGATAGATAGATAGATAGATAGATAGATAGATAGATAGATAGATAGATAGATAGATAGATAGATAGATAGATAGATAGATAGATAGATAGTAATGCCTAAAGTGGTTTAAAAAAAAACTATACAAGGCTGAATATTGTCTTTAATTAAACTATTATTTTTTTTAGATATTTTTTTCCGTAAACATTTTAATTCAGTATTATTTTGAGTTGTTGTGGTCTGAGACAGTTCCAATAAATTATTTTAAAAACAAAATTGTCAGTTTATTTGAATAAATATCGCAATAATTCAGTTTATCAACGTGGATGATGCAGCGCCTAATTATTGATACACAATAGAATAATACACAAATATGGCGGCTTTCGGGACAATCTATTTAGATTGACAATGTCCGTTCTGTATGTATAATTTATATTCTGTGGAATGTACTATTAGCTTTTATGAATGTATTAAAGATGTATCTCTCTAGATAGTTCCAGAGACAGCAGAATGTCAGTCAGATAGGTTGCTTGTTTGTTTTTGGTTGCATTTGGGGGGGGGGGGTTCGGGGCCGAGGGGGTGGAGAAAATATTTTTTTTAAGTTATTTGGGGCCCTTTGTTAAAAATACCTTTCCGATAACACTCTGTTACTTAATTTACAGTCACAGAAGAACAACTCCGTGTTACTAAAATAGTTCATTACTGGCCTTGAAATGTGGTCGCCAGTTGCAATGCTCACTACACGACGTGATACGTGAACACTGTGTCGGTAATAGTCGCTAGAACTGAAATAAGACAACATATAAACTCATGGAAATTTTGAGTCATTCAAATAAAAATAAAAACTTAGTCAATAAGTGTCTCTCTAAGTCATCCATATTTTTATGTAAGACTTCAATGCTTGTTAACAAAACCAGAAAAAATTAATAAAATGTGTAACTGTACTGTCTTCTCTAAATATCAATACAATACGTTGTCATGTCTTCTCTAAATATCATTACAATACGTTGTCATGTCTTCTCTAAATATCACTACAATACTTTGTCATGTCTTCTCTAAATATCACTACAATACTTTGTCATGTCTTCTCTAAATATCACTACAATACGTTATCATGTCTTCTCATAAATATCACTACAATACGTTGTCATGTCTTCACTAAATATCACTACAATACGTTGTCATGTCTTCTCTAAATATCACTACAATACGTTGTCATGTCTTCTCTAAATATCACTACAATACGTATATTGTCTCCTCTTAATATATAGATTCGTGTGGGTTTATATTGTCGTTTCTCAATATTAAAATTTTCGTTACGATATTGTCTTTTCAATTCTAAACCAAAACAGCGTTCATTTATTTGGTTGTTAGTTGAGTATTTCAACTGGCGACCACATTTCAAGGCCAGTCAGTAATCAAAAACAAATCGACAAAATAAACGTAAGTCTTCATATGCTGTGTCCACACCAACTTGAAATTGAAGTCTGCCTGTTTCTCACTGTTTATTTTGGCATGTTTGTTTAGAAGTTTAACTGCTTTAAATTTAAACTTGTTGAAGAATAAAGAAAGGATACAAAGATAAATAAACAAATTTTGTTTTTATTCGTTCTGAGGAAAGAAGGTTTCAAATTAAAAAAAAATAATATATTTTGTTCTTTTGTCTATAAATTTATGAATATATGAGTGTAGTCTATTTTATTGGGTTGAATGTTGTATGTATGTATGAGATAAGTGTGTTCTATTTTATTGGTTTGAATGTTGTATGTATGAGATGAGTGTAGTCTATTTCATTGGTTTGAATGTTGTATGTATGAGATGAGTGTAGTCTATTTCATTGGTGTCAATGTTGTATGTATGTATGAGATGAGTGTGGTCTATTTCATTGGTTTGAATGTTGTATGTATGTATGAGATGAGTGTAGTCTACTTTATTGGTTTGAATGTTGTATGTATGTAATAAATGAACTGCATGCCTTTCAGTGATATCACAATACAGTACTTGATGTAATTGTTGGAGTTTATTCTCGTGTTGATGTAAAAAAAAAAAAAAAAAACAAAAAAACTACAAATGGATACTCTACAAACAAAAAAACTAAAACGGACAAACTACAAAAGACAAACTGAAAAGACACAAAGTGAGATACCGGACCACTGTAGTGTATATCATGTGGTGTCCGATACGTTGTCTGAAAAATATTTCTATTTGGTCATCAATTCCTAAAAATATTTATAAAAAAATTTGTATTTATTGTTTGTTTTATCTCTTTATGTTGTTGTATACTGGCAAACAGAAGTATTTCATATAAACAAATCATATCAGTACAAGTGTAATGTTTCTATGTTCTCAGTTATTATTGAATGAGTTTTCCACTTTATTTCAGTTTGTTTCTCGCTTTTTTCCCAATAAATAACCTCTAACCTTGAGTAAAACTCTTGTGTGTAATTTCTTTTATTTCCTACTCACACAAGAATTTTTTTTTAAAAATATTTTGGTTTCATACCATTCCCCCTCTCAGCCTGTATATTTTAACCCGAGTGTTGTTTTCTTGTAGTTGTATATTTCCCGAGTGTATGTTTTGTAGTTGTATCACAATGATGTCCCGAGTGTATGTTTTTGTAGTTGTATCACAATGATGTCCCGAGTGTATGTTTTTGTAGTTGTATCACAATGATGTCCCGAGTGTATGTTTTTGTAGTTGTATCACAATGATGCCCCGAGTGTATGTTTTTGTGGTTGTATCACAATGATGCCCCGAGTGTATGTTTTTGTGGTTGTATCACAATGATGTCCCGAGTGTATGTTTTTGTAGTTGTATCACAATGATGTCCCGAGTGTATGTTTTTGTAGTTGTATCACAATGATGTCCCGAGTGTATGTTTTTGTAGTTGTATCACAATGATGTCCCGAGTGTATGTTTTTGTAGTTGTATCACAATGATGTCCCGAGGTATGTTTTTAAAGGTATCACAATGATGTCCTGAGTGTATGTTTTTGTAGTTGTATCACAATGATGTCCCGAGTGTATGTTTTTGTAGTTGTATCACAATGATGTCCCGAGTGTATGTTTTTGTAGTTGTATCACAATGATGTCCCGAGTGTATGTTTTTGTAGTTGTATCACAATTATGTCCCGAGTGTATGTTTTTGTAGTTGTATTACAATTATGTCCCGAGTGTATGTTTTTGTAGTTGTATCACAATGATGTCCCGAGTGTATGTTTTTGTAGTTGTATCACAAATGATGTCCCGAGTGTATGTTTTTGTAGTTGTATCACAATGATGTCCTGAGTGTATGTTTTTGTAGTTGTATCACAATGATGTCCCGAGGTATGTTTTTGTAGCGTACTGCACGATGTCCTATGTGTATGTTTTTGTAGTTGTATCACAATGATGTCCCGAGTGTATGTTTTTGTAGTTGTATCACAATGATGTCCCGAGTGTATGTTTTTGTAGTTGTATCACAATGATGTCCCGAGTGTATGTTTTTGTAGTTGTATCACAATGATGTCCCGAGTGTATGTTTTTGTAGTTGTATCACAATGATGTCCTGAGTGTATGTTTTTGTAGTTGTATCACAATGATGTCCCGAGGTATGTTTTTGTGGTTGTATCACAATGATGTCCCGAGTGTATGTTTTTGTAGTTGTATCACAATGATGTCCTGAGTGTATGTTTTTGTAGTTGTATCACAATGATGTCCCGAGTGTATGTTTTTGTAGTTGTATCACAATGATGTCCCGAGTGTATGTTTTTGTAGTTGTATCACAATGATGTCCCGAGTGTATGTTTTTGTAGTTGTATCACAATGATGTCCCGAGTGTATGTTTTTGTAGTTGTATCACAATGATGTCCCGAGTGTATGTTTTTGTAGTTGTATCACAATGATGTCCCGAGTGTATGTTTTTGTAGTTGTATCATGATGTCCCGAGTGTATGTTTTTGTAGTTGTATCACAATGATGTCCCCGAGTGTATGTTTTTGTAGTTGTATCGCAATGATGTCCTGAGTGTATGTTTTTGTAGTTGTATCGCAATGATGTCCCGAGTGTATGTTTTTGTAGTTGTATCGCAATGATGTCCCGAGTGTATGTTTTTGTAGTTGTATCGCAATGATGTCCCGAGTGTATGTTTTGAAGTTGTATCACAATGATGTCCCGAGTGTATGTTTTTGTAGTTGTATCACAATGATGTCCCGAGTGTATGTTTATGTAGTTGTATCACAATGATGTCCCGAGTGTGTGTTTTTGTAGTTGTATCACAATGATGTCCCGAGTGTATGTTTTTGTAGTTGTATCACAATGATGTCCCGAGTGTATGTTTTTGTAGTTGTATCACAATGATGTCCCGAGTGTATGTTTTTGTAGTTGTATCACAATGATGTCCCGAGTGTATGTTTTTGTAGTTGTATCGCAATGATGTCCCGAGTGTAGGTTTTTGTAGTTGTATCGCAATGATGTCCCGAGTGTATGTTTTTGTAGTTGTATCACAATGATGTCCCGGAGTGTATGTTTTTGTAGTTGTTTCACAATGATGTCCCGAGTGTATGTTTTTGTAGTTGTATCACAATGATGTCCCGAGTGTATGTTTTTGTAGTTGTATCACAATGATGTCCGAGTGTATGTTTATGTAGTTGTATCACAATGATGTCCCGAGTGTATGTTTTTGTAGTTGTATCACAATGATGTCCCGAGTGTATGTTTTTGTAGTTGTATCACAATGATGTCCCGAGTGTATGTTTTTGTAGTTGTATCACAATGATGTCCCGAGTGTATGTTTTTGTAGTTGTATCACAATGATGTCCCGAGTGTATGTTTTTGTAGTTGTATCACAATGATGTCCCGAGTGTATGTTTTTGTAGTTGTATCACAATGATGTCCCGAGTGTATGTTTTTGTAGTTGTATCACAATGATGTCCCGAGTGTATGTTTTTGTAGTTGTATCACAATGATGTCCCGAGTGTATGTTTTTGTAGTTGTATCACAATGATGTCCCGAGTGTATGTTTTTGTAGTTGTATCACAATGATGTCCCGAGTGTAGGTTTTTGTAGTTGTATCACAATGATGTCCTGAGTGTATGTTTTTGTAGTTGTATCACAATGATGTCCCGAGTGTATGTTTTTGTAGTTGTATCACAATGATGTCCCGAGTGTATGTTTTTGTAGTTGTATCGCAATGATGTCCCGAGTGTATGTTTTTGTAGTTGTATCGCAATGATGTCCCGAATGTATGTTTTTGTAGTTGTATCACAATGATGTCCCGAGTGTATGTTTTTGTAGTTGTATCACAATGATGACCCGAGTGTATGTTTTTGTAGTTGTATCACAATGATGTCCCGAGTGTATGTTTTTGTAGTTGTATCACAATGATGTCCCGAGTGTATGTTTTTGTAGTTGTATCACAATGATGTCCCGAGTGTATGTTTTTGTAGTTGTATCACAATGATGTCCCGAGTGTATGTTTATGTAGTTGTATCACAATGATGTCCCGAGTGTATGTTTTTGTAGTTGTATCACAATGATGTCCCGAGTGTATGTTTTTGTAGTTGTATCACAATGATGTCCCGAGTGTATGTTTTTGTAGTTGTATCACAATGATGTCCTGAGTGTATGTTTTTGTAGTTGTATCACAATGATGTCCCGAGTGTATGTTTTTGTAGTTGTATCACAATGATGTCCCGAGTGTATGTTTTTGTAGTTGTATCACAATGATGTCCCGAGTGTAGGTTTTTGTAGTTGTATCACAATGATGTCCCGAGTGTATGTTTTTGTAGTTGTATCACAATGATGTCCCGAGTGTATGTTTTTGTAGTTGTATCACAATGATGTCCCGAGTGTATGTTTTTGTAGTTGTATCGCAATGATGTCCCGAGTGTATGTTTTTGTAGTTGTATCGCAATGATGTCCCGAGTGTATGTTTTTGTAGTTGTATCGCAATGATGTCCCGAGTGTATGTTTTTGTAGTTGTATCACAATGATGTCCCGAGTGTATGTTTTTGTAGTTGTATCACAATGATGACCCGAGTGTATGTTTTTGTAGTTGTATCACAATGATGTCCCGAGTGTATGTTTTTGTAGTTGTATCACAATGATGTCCCGAGTGTATGTTTTTGTAGTTGTATCACAATGATGTCCTGAGTGTATGTTTTTGTAGTTGTATCACAATGATGACCCGAGTGTATGTTTTTGTAGTTGTATCACAATGATGTCCCGAGTGTATGTTTTTGTAGTTGTATCACAATGATGTCCCGAGTGTATGTTTTTGTAGTTGTATCACAATGATGTCCCGAGTGTATGTTTTTGTAGTTGTATCACAATGATGTCCCGAGTGTATGTTTTTGTAGTTGTATCACAATGATGTCCCGAGTGTATGTTTTTGTAGTTGTATCACAATGATGTCCCGAGTGTATGTTTTTGTAGTTGTATCACAATGATGTCCCGAGTGTATGTTTTTGTAGTTGTATCACAATGATGACCCGAGTGTATGTTTTTGTAGTTGTATCACAATGATGACCCGAGTGTATGTTTTTGTAGTTGTATCACAATGATGTCCCGAGTGTATGTTTTTGTAGTTGTATCACAATGATGTCCCGAGTGTATGTTTTTGTAGTTGTATCACAATGATGACCCGAGTGTATGTTTTTGTTGTTGTATCACAATGATGTCCCGAGTGTATGTTTTTGTAGTTGTATCACAATGATGACCCGAGTGTATGTTTTTGTAGTTGTATCACAATGATGCCCCGAGTGTATGTTTTTGTAGTTGTATCACAATGATGCCCCGAGTGTATGTTTTTGTAGTTGTATCACAATGATGTCCCGAGTGTATGTTTTTGTAGTTGTATCACAATGATGACCCGAGTGTATGTTTTTGTAGTTGTATCACAATGATGTCCCGAGTGTATGTTTTTGTAGTTGTATCACAATGATGACCCGAGTGTATGTTTTTGTAGTTGTATCACAATGATGCCCCGAGTGTATGTTTTTGTAGTTGTATCACAATGATGCCCCGAGTGTATGTTTTTGTAGTTGTATCACAATGATGTCCCGAGTGTATGTTTTTGTAGTTGTATCACAATGATGTCCCGAGTGTATGTTTTTGTAGTTGTATCACAATGATGTCCCGAGTGTATGTTTTTGTAGTTGTATCACAATGATGTCCCGAGTGTATGTTTTTGTAGTTGTATCACAATGATGTCCCGAGTGTATGTTTTTGTAGTTGTATCACAATGATGTCCCAGAGTGTATGTTTTTGTAGTTGTATCACAATGATGTCCCGAGTGTATGTTTTTGTAGTTGTATCACAATGATGTCCCGAGTGTATGTTTTTGTAGTTGTATCACAATGATGTCCCGAGTGTATGTTTTTGTAGTTGTATCACAATGATGACCCGAGTGTATGTTTATGTAGTTGTATCACAATGATGTCCCGAGTGTATGTTTTTGTAGTTGTATCACAATGATGTCCCGAGTGTATGTTTTTGTAGTTGTATCACAATGATGTCCCGAGTGTATGTTTTTGTAGTTGTATCACAATGATGTCCCGAGTGTATGTTTTTGTAGTTGTATCACAATGATGTCCCGAGTGTATGTTTTTGTAGTTGTATCACAATGATGTCCCGAGTGTAGGTTTTTGTGTAGTTGTATCACAATGATGTCCCGAGTGTATGTTTTTGTAGTTGTATCACAATGATGTCCCGAGTGTATGTTTTTGTAGTTGTATCACAATGATGTCCCGAGTGTATGTTTTTGTAGTTGTATCGCAATGATGTCCCGAGTGTATGTTTTTGTAGTTGTATCGCAATGATGTCCCGAATGTATGTTTTTGTAGTTGTATCACAATGATGTCCCGAGTGTATGTTTTTGTAGTTGTATCACAATGATGACCCGAGTGTATGTTTTTGTAGTTGTATCACAATGATGTCCCGAGTGTATGTTTTTGTAGTTGTATCACAATGATGTCCCGAGTGTATGTTTTTGTAGTTGTATCACAATGATGACCCGAGTGTATGTTTTTGTAGTTGTATCACAAAGATGTCCCGAGTGTATGTTTTTGTAGTTGTATCACAATGATGACCCGAGTGTATGTTTTTGTAGTTGTATCACAATGATGACCCGAGTGTATGTTTTTGTAGTTGTATCACAATGATGTCCCGAGTGTATGTTTTTGTAGTTGTATCACAATGATGTCCCGAGTGTATGTTTTTGTAGTTGTATCACAATGATGACCCGAGTGTATGTTTTTGTAGTTGTATCACAATGATGTCCCGAGTGTATGTTTTTGTAGTTGTATCACAATGATGTCCCGAGTGTATGTTTTTGTAGTTGTATCGCAATGATGTCCCGAGTGTATGTTTTTGTAGTTGTATCGCAATGATGTCCCGATTGTATGTTTTTGTAGTTGTATCACACTGATTTCCCGAGTGTATGTTTTTGTAGTTGTATCACAATGATGACCCGAGTGTATGTTTTTGTAGTTGTATCACAATGATGTCCCGAGTGTATGTTTTTGTAGTTGTATCACAATGATGTCCCGAGTGTATGTATTTGTAGTTGTATCACAATGATGTCCCGAGTGTATATTTTTGTAGTTGTATCACAATGATGTCCCGAGTGTATGTTTTTGTAGTTGTATCACAATGATGACCCGAGTGTATGTTTTTGTAGTTGTATCACAATGATGACCCGAGTGTATGTTTTTGTAGTTGTATCACAATGATGTTCCGAGTTTATGTTTTTGTAGTTGTATCACAATGATGACCCGAGTGTATGTTTTTGTAGTTGTATCACAATGATGTCCCGAGTGTATGTTTTTGTAGTTGTATCACAATGATGTCCCGAGTGTATGTTTTTGTAGTTGTATCACAATGATGTCCCGAGTGTAGGTTTTTGTAGTTGTATCACAATGATGTCCCGAGTGTATGTTTTTGTAGTTGTATCACAATGATGTCCTGAGTGTATGTTTTTGTAGTTGTATCACAATGATGTCCCGAGTGTATGTTTTTGTAGTTGTATCGCAATGATGTCCCGAGTGTATGTTTTTGTAGTTGTATCGCAATGATGTCCCGAATGTATGTTTTTGTAGTTGTATCACAATGATGTCCCGAGTGTATGTTTTTGTAGTTGTATCACAATGATGTCCCGAGTGTATGTTTTTGTAGTTGTATCACAATGATGACCCGAGTGTATGTTTTTGTAGTTGTATCACAATGATGTCCCGAGTGTATGTTTTTGTAGTTGTATCACAATGATGTCCCGAGTGTATGTTTTTGTAGTTGTATCACAATGATGTCCCGAGTGTATGTTTTTGTAGTTGTATCACAATGATGACCTGAGTGTATGTTTTTGTAGTTGTATCACAATGATGTCCCGAGTGTATGTTTTTGTAGTTGTATCACAATGATGTCCCGAGTGTATGTTTTTGTAGTTGTATCACAATGATGTCCCGAGTGTATGTTTTTGTAGTTGTATCACAATGATGTCCCGAGTGTATGTTTTTGTAGTTGTATCACAATGATGTCCCGAGTGTATGTTTTTGTAGTTGTATCACAATGATGTCCCGAGTGTATGTTTTTGTAGTTGTATCACAATGATGACCCGAGTGTATGTTTTTGTAGTTGTATCACAATGATGACCCGAGTGTATGTTTTTGTAGTTGTATCACAATGATGTCCCGAGTGTATGTTTTTGTAGTTGTATCACAATGATGTCCCGAGTGTATGTTTTTGTAGTTGTATCACAATGATGACCCGAGTGTATGTTTTTGTTGTTGTATCACAATGATGTCCCGAGTGTATGTTTTTGTAGTTGTATCACAATGATGACCCAAGTGTATGTTTTTGTAGTTGTATCACAATGATGCCCCGAGTGTATGTTTTTGTAGTTGTATCACAATGATGCCCCGAGTGTATGTTTTTGTAGTTGTATCACAATGATGTCCCGAGTGTATGTTTTTGTAGTTGTATCACAATGATGACCCGAGTGTATGTTTTTGTAGTTGTATCACAATGATGTCCCGAGTGTATGTTTTTGTAGTTGTATCACAATGATGACCCGAGTGTATGTTTTTGTAGTTGTATCACAATGATGCCCCGAGTGTATGTTTTTGTAGTTGTATCACAATGATGCCCCGAGTGTATGTTTTTGTAGTTGTATCACAATGATGTCCCGAGTGTATGTTTTTGTAGTTGTATCACAATGATGTCCCGAGTGTATGTTTTTGTAGTTGTATCACAATGATGTCCCGAGTGTATGTTTTTGTAGTTGTATCACAATGATGTCCCGAGTGTATGTTTTTGTAGTTGTATCACAATGATGTCCCGAGTGTATGTTTTTGTAGTTGTATCACAATGATGTCCCGAGTGTATGTTTTTGTAGTTGTATCACAATGATGTAGTTGTATCACAATGATGTCCCGAGTGTATGTTTTTGTAGTTGTATCACAATGATGTCCCGAGTGTATGTTTTTGTAGTTGTATCACAATGATGTCCCGAGTGTATGTTTTTGTAGTTGTATCACAATGATGACCCGAGTGTATGTTTATGTAGTTGTATCACAATGATGTCCCGAGTGTATGTTTTTGTAGTTGTATCACAATGATGTCCCGAGTGTATGTTTTTGTAGTTGTATCACAATGATGTCCCGAGTGTATGTTTTTGTAGTTGTATCACAATGATGTCCCGAGTGTATGTTTTTGTAATTGTATCACAATGATGTCCCGAGTGTATGTTTTTGTAGTTGTATCACAATGACGTCCCGAGTGTATGTTTTTGTAGTTGTATCACAATGATGTCCCGAGTGTAGGTTTTTGTAGTTGTATCACAATGATGTCCCGAGTGTATGTTTTTGTAGTTGTATCACAATGATGTCCCGAGTGTATGTTTTTGTAGTTGTATCACAATGATGTCCCGAGTGTATGTTTTTGTAGTTGTATCGCAATGATGTCCCGAGTGTATGTTTTTGTAGTTGTATCGCAATGATGTCCCGAATGTATGTTTTTGTAGTTGTATCACAATGATGTCCCGAGTGTATGTTTTTGTAGTTGTATCACAATGATGACCCGAGTGTATGTTTTTGTAGTTGTATCACAATGATGTCCCGAGTGTATGTTTTTGTAGTTGTATCACAATGATGTCCCGAGTGTATGTTTTTGTAGTTGTATCACAATGATGACCCGAGTGTATGTTTTTGTAGTTGTATCACAAAGATGTCCCGAGTGTATGTTTTTGTAGTTGTATCACAATGATGACCCGAGTGTATGTTTTTGTAGTTGTATCACAATGATGCCCCGAGTGTATGTTTTTGTAGTTGTATCACAATGATGTCCCGAGTGTATGTTTTTGTAGTTGTATCACAATGATGTCCCGAGTGTATGTTTTTGTAGTTGTATCACAATGATGACCCGAGTGTATGTTTTTGTAGTTGTATCACAATGATGTCCCGAGTGTATGTTTTTGTAGTTGTATCACAATGATGTCCCGAGTGTATGTTTTTGTAGTTGTATCGCAATGATGTCCCGAGTGTATGTTTTTGTAGTTGTATCGCAATGATGTCCCGATTGTATGTTTTTGTAGTTGTATCACACTGATTTCCCGAGTGTATGTTTTTGTAGTTGTATCACAATGATGACCCGAGTTTATGTTTTTGTAGTTGTATCACAATGATGTCCCGAGTGTATGTTTTTGTAGTTGTATCACAATGATGTCCCGAGTGTATGTATTTGTAGTTGTATCACAATGATGTCCCGAGTGTATATTTTTGTAGTTGTATCACAATGATGTCCCGAGTGTATGTTTTTGTAGTTGTATCACAATGATGACCCGAGTGTATGTTTTTGTAGTTGTATCACAATGATGACCCGAGTGTATGTTTTTGTAGTTGTATCACAATGATGTTCCGAGTTTATGTTTTTGTAGTTGTATCACAATGATGACCCGAGTGTATGTTTTTGTAGTTGTATCACAATGATGTCCCGAGTGTATGTTTTTGTAGTTGTATCACAATGATGTCCCGAGTGTATGTTTTTGTAGTTGTATCACAATGATGTCCCGAGTGTAGGTTTTTGTAGTTGTATCACAATGATGTCCTGAGTGTATGTTTTTGTAGTTGTATCACAATGATGTCCCGAGTGTATGTTTTTGTAGTTGTATCACAATGATGTCCCGAGTGTATGTTTTTGTAGTTGTATCGCAATGATGTCCCGAGTGTATGTTTTTGTAGTTGTATCGCAATGATGTCCCGAATGTATGTTTTTGTAGTTGTATCACAATGATGTCCCGAGTGTATGTTTTTGTAGTTGTATCACAATGATGACCCGAGTGTATGTTTTTGTAGTTGTATCACAATGATGTCCCGAGTGTATGTTTTTGTAGTTGTATCACAATGATGTCCCGAGTGTATGTTTTTGTAGTTGTATCACAATGATGACCCGAGTGTATGTTTTTGTAGTTGTATCACAAAGATGTCCCGAGTGTATGTTTTTGTAGTTGTATCACAATGATGACCCGAGTGTATGTTTTTGTAGTTGTATCACAATGATGCCCCGAGTGTATGTTTTTGTAGTTGTATCACAATGATGTCCCGAGTGTATGTTTTTGTAGTTGTATCACAATGATGTCCCGAGTGTATGTTTTTGTAGTTGTATCACAATGATGACCCGAGTGTATGTTTTTGTAGTTGTATCACAATGATGTCCCGAGTGTATGTTTTTGTAGTTGTATCACAATGATGTCCCGAGTGTATGTTTTTGTAGTTGTATCGCAATGATGTCCCGAGTGTATGTTTTTGTAGTTGTATCGCAATGATGTCCCGATTGTATGTTTTTGTAGTTGTATCACACTGATTTCCCGAGTGTATGTTTTTGTAGTTGTATCACAATGATGACCCGAGTGTATGTTTTTGTAGTTGTATCACAATGATGTCCCGAGTGTATGTTTTTGTAGTTGTATCACAATGATGTCCCGAGTGTATGTTTTTGTAGTTGTATCACAATGATGTCCCGAGTGTATATTTTTGTAGTTGTATCACAATGATGTCCCGAGTGTATGTTTTTGTAGTTGTATCACAATGATGACCCGAGTGTATGTTTTTGTAGTTGTATCACAATGATGACCCGAGTGTATGTTTTTGTAGTTGTATCACAATGATGTTCCGAGTTTATGTTTTTGTAGTTGTATCACAATGATGACCCGAGTGTATGTTTTTGTAGTTGTATCACAATGATGTCCCGAGTGTATGTTTTGTAGTTGTATCACAATGATGTCCCGAGTGTATGTTTTTGTAGTTGTATCACAATGATGACCCGAGTGTATGTTTTTGTTGTTGTATCACAATGATGTCCCGAGTGTATGTTTTTGTAGTTGTATCACAATGATGTCCCGAGTGTATGTTTTTGTAGTTGTATCACAATGATGTCCCGAGTGTATGTTTTTGTAGTTGTATCACAATGATGTCCCGAGTGTATGTTTTTGTAGTTGTATCACAATGATGTCCCGAGTGTATGTTTTTGTAGTTGTATCACAATGATGTCCCGAGTGTATGTTTTTGTAGTTGTATCACAATGATGTCCCGAGTGTATGTTTTTGTAGTTGTATCACAATGATGCCCCGAGTGTATGTTTTTGTAGTTGTATCACAATGATGTCCCGAGTGTATGTTTTTGTAGTTGTATCACAATGATGTCCCGAGTGTATGTTTTTATAGTTGTATCACAATGATGTCCCGAGTGTATGTTTTTGTAGTTGTATCACAATGATGTCCCGAGTGTATGTTTTTGTAGTTGTATCACAATGATGTCCCGAGTGTATGTTTTTGTAGTTGTATCACAATGATGTCCCGAGTGTATGTTTTTGTAGTTGTATCACAATGATGTCCCGAGTGTATGTTTTTGTAGTTGTATCACAATGATGTCCCGAGTGTATGTTTTTGTAGTTGTATCACAATGATGACCCGAGTGTATGTTTATGTAGTTGTATCACAATGATGTCCCGAGTGTATGTTTTTGTTGTTGTATCACAATGATGTCCCGAGTGTATGTTTTTGTAGTTGTATCACAATGATGTCCCGAGTGTATGTTTTTGTAGTTGTATCACAATGATGTCCCGAGTGTATGTTTTTGTAGTTGTATCACAATGATGTCCCGAGTGTATGTTTTTGTAGTTGTATCACAATGATGTCCCGAGTGTAGGTTTTTGTAGTTGTATCACAATGATGTCCCGAGTGTAGGTTTTTGTAGTTGTATCACAATGATGTCCCGAGTGTATGTTTTTGTAGTTGTATCGCAATGATGTCCCGAGTGTATGTTTTTGTAGTTGTATCGCAATGATGTCCCGAATGTATGTTTTTGTAGTTGTATCACAATGATGTCCCGAGTGTATGTTTTTGTAGTTGTATCACAATGATGACCCGAGTGTATGTTTTTGTAGTTGTATCACAATGATGTCCCGAGTGTATGTTTTTGTAGTTGTATCACAATGATGTCCCGAGTGTATGTTTTTGTAGTTGTATCACAATGATGTCCCGAGTGTAGGTTTTTGTAGTTGTATCACAATGATGTCCCGAGTGTAGGTTTTTGTAGTTGTATCACAATGATGTCCCGAGTGTATGTTTTTGTAGTTGTATCACAATGATGTCCCGAGTGTATGTTTTTGTAGTTGTATCGCAATGATGTCCCGAGTGTATGTTTTTGTAGTTGTATCGCAATGATGTCCCGAATGTATGTTTTTGTAGTTGTATCACAATGTTGTCCCGAGTGTATGTTTTTGTAGTTGTATCACAATGATGACCCGAGTGTATGTTTTTGTAGTTGTATCACAATGATGTCCCGAGTGTATGTTTTTGTAGTTGTATCACAATGATGTCCCGAGTGTATGTTTTTGTAGTTGTATCACAATGATGTCCCGAGTGTATGTTTTTGTAGTTGTATCACAATGATGTCCCGAGTGTATGTTTTTGTAGTTGTATCACAATGATGACCCGAGTGTATGTTTTTGTAGTTGTATCACAATGATGTCCCGAGTGTATGTTTTTGTAGTTGTATCACAATGATGTCCCGAGTGTATGTTTTTGTAGTTGTATCACAATGATGTCCCGAGTGTATGTTTTTGTAGTTGTATCACAATGATGTCCCGAGTGTATGTTTTGTAGTTGTATCACAATGATGTCCCGAGTGTATGTTTTTGTAGTTGTATCACAATGATGACCCGAGTGTATGTTTTTGTAGTTGTATCACAATGATGACCCGAGTGTATGTTTTTGTAGTTGTATCACAATGATGACCCGAGTGTATGTTTTTGTTGTTGTATCACAATGATGTCCCGAGTGTATGTTTTTGTAGTTGTATCGCAATGATGACCCAAGTGTATGTTTTTGTAGTTGTATCACAATGATGCCCCGAGTGTATGTTTTTGTAGTTGTATCACAATGATGCCCCGAGTGTATGTTTTTGTAGTTGTATCACAATGATGACCCGAGTGTATGTTTTTGTAGTTGTATCACAATGATGTCCCGAGTGTATGTTTTTGTAGTTGTATCACAATGATGCCCGAGTGTATGTTTTTGTAGTTGTATCACAATGATGTCCCGAGTGTATGTTTTTGTAGTTGTATCACAATGATGACCCAAGTGTATGTTTTTGTAGTTGTATCACAATGATGCCCGAGTGTATGTTTTTGTTGTTGTATCACAATGATGCCCGAGTGTATGTTTTTGTAGTTGTATCACAATGATGTCCCGAGTGTATGTTTTTGTAGTTGTATCACAATGATGCCCCGAGTGTATGTTTTTGTAGTTGTATCACAATGATGACCCGAGTGTATGTTTTTGTAGTTGCATCACAATGATGCCCCGAGTGTATGTTTTTGTTGTTGTATCACAATGATAAATCGAGTAGGAAATGTGTCCTGTACAGACAGTCTATCATCAAAGCTGAGACCAACAGACTAGAACAAGACTTGAAGAACTACTACGTGTCCTGTACAGACAGTCTATCATCAAAGCTGAGACCAACAGACTAAAACAAGACTTGAAGAACTACTACGTGATTTGGCATTTAACAACTTTAGTTTTTGTTCTCTAAACGCCCAGAAAGAGATGGACTGTTTTTATTTTCTACTTATTCATTTTTTTTTTTTGGTTCTTCTACCGTCATCCTACTTCCCCCTCCACCCACATCCCCAACCCTCTCTGTCGACTCACTTCTTACACTCAGCTTAAAGCACATGAAACCAAAGTAGTGCTCACTTTAGAATTCATTAATACTTTACAATCTGGAAGTGTTCTGAATACATTCTGTGAGGGACTCGGGTGGAACTTAAAGTAAAAGAATCATTTTTCTTTTGTTGTTTATAAGTGTTGTCAAATATGGTTGCTTGTTTCAAGGTGAACAAAAATACCAAGTGCGGAATACTTACAATATTTTTAGAGAGAGAGAGAGAGAGATCCTTACAGGCTTTTAGAACAAACGTCGTACAGACTCAATTTCAAACTAAAATTTAAATATTTATATTTACATAATAAACAGACATAAAACTAACGTTTATTCAAACTTGAAAGATCATCCACTCGAGTGTATTAGAACCATGGGTTATAGCATACACTTTACTGTATTAGAATCCTTGGTTAAAGCATGCACTTTACTGTATTAGAACCATGGGTTATAGCATACACTGTACTTTATTAGAACCCTATATTATAGCATACACTTTACTGTATTAGAACCATGGGTTATAGCATACACTTTATTGTATTAGAACCATGGGTTATAGCTTACACTTTATTGTATTAGAACCATGGGTTATAGCTTACACTTTACTGTATTAGGACCATGGGTTATAGCATACACTTTACTGTATTAGAACCATGGGTTATAGCATGCACTTTACTGTATTAGAACCATGGGTTATAGCATACACTGTACTGTATTAGAACCATGGGTTATAGCATACACTTTACTGTATTAGAACCATGGGTTATAGCTTACACGTTACTGTATTTTGTGACGAGCACTAAGTGATAGCTTAGTGTAGCGCCTAAATATTGATACAAAATAGAATAATACACAAATATGGCGGCTTTCGGGACAATTTATTTAGATGGACAATGTCCATTCTGTATGGATAATTTATATTCTATAGAATGTACTATTAGCTTTTATGAAAGGATTAAAGATGTATCTCTATAGATAGTTGGAAAGACAGAATGTCAGTAAGATGAAAAATGTGATAGATCCACAGACTTTTAGGCATATAAATAAACATAAGGATAGACAGACAGACAAAAAGACAGACAGACATACACATAGACGGACATATGTCTATGCAATGCTTACATTATATTATGCAGCAGTAAATGACACCAAATTATTTGATTTACAATTTGTTCTGTTCACTTGGTGTTCATTACGGAGGTAATTATCTTTTAAGTAGAGCAACCTCTGACCTTTCACGAGACGTTCAATCTATTATGACACATAAACACACATACACACTTACACACACATATTTACATATTACTTCGCTTACTTGGCTAATAACAAGAGAGATTTAGCAATCATAAAAAGAAAAGATCGCTAGATAAAGCTGACAACAAACAAATCTAAAAAGTAAATAATTAATGTAAAATACATCGAACTATTACGTGTATATAAGTGATAGGACGATTTCAATTGTTAAATTCTTAAATGTTTTTTTTCATTTTAATTCATTTTAAGTTTAATAAATTATATTCAATTTTGTCATCTTTTTTATTCGGCGTTTGACCTTTTTTTTTATTCGGCCTAATCAAAAGAACGGATCTTAAACTGTTGCCAGAAAGTGTCGCCCGCCATGAAAAAAAGATAACTTTTGTGGTGTAGTATTTTGACCCGGAAGTCATCTGAGACCCTAATTGATCCTGGCTCTTTGGAGCTCAAAAGAACTTTTTATGCAAAAAGTTTTTAGTACGCCCTTTTTTTTCCTCGTTAAGTTGGTTTCCTTTATGGAACTATTTTTGTTTCTCTCATGGCTTCAGAAGTCCAATAGTCAATAGCGATGTTTGGTCTGTTTTGTTTAGAAACAAAGAACTTAGAAGTGGCTCAAGAAGTAACCTATTTATTTCCAAAGTAAATTTAACACATTTGATCTTTTAAGTGTATTAAAATTTGAGAAAAGTGATAATAATAGAACATAGAAAAAAATGTGTATTGGTAATATACTTTCAGAAAATTGACAGTTAAATGTGTATTCGCTTCTTGTATGAGAGAGGGATACTTTTACATATTATACAATGTCTTAGGGAGGGGGTGGGTGTTATAATCCGTTTTATATCAAGTTGAGATCCATTATATAGCACATAAGAGAAAATAATAAAATACTTTATATATGAAACATTTCATTTAATGGTGATGTATTAGGACGTCTTGTTATAGAACTAACGGGAAGGTAGTTTTAAATTGTGTTTTCTTGTATTGTAATGAGAAGTCGGGAAGTTTGGATCTCTTTTTTTCTATTATATAATGTGAAAGTCTCTTTAGTAAGTTATAAAAGTTTGAATTAGTTCTTATTGAATGGCTCCCACAGAATGAATGTAGACACGTCATACTAAGATTGTCACTAGTTGAATGTAGACACGTCATACTAAGATTGTCACTAGTTGAATGTAGACACGTCATACTAAGATTGTCACTAGTTGAATGTAGACACGCCATACTAAGATTGTCACTAGTTGAATGTAATAGACGAACAGGATACAAATTATAAACATTAAATGTAGGCGTTATCCACTTTGAGGTAAATTGACCAATGTAAGGTTCTCGGGGATATGTGACCAACTTACTTCTGTATTGGGGGGAGGGGCCCCAAGGATAGGGCTCTATAATTATTAACCAAATAAATTTCTTTTGAGTGATTGACCAAACATTTTCTTCACAGACATTAGAAATGAAATTTTTATTTTCATTTTGTTCCTATGAATACTTTGGTAGTATTTTAAAGTAAGAGGCAGAAAATATATTATTTTCCTCATTTAAACGTTTATATTTCATGTACACTAACTACAAGTGACCAATATGAAATGGTAACAAATTTTGTTTAAAGTATATTATATAAATGACCACCATTATACAGATAACGATAAGAAGACTTGACTAATAAATGTATCTACTCTACAGTTACATATTTGATGATTTGACTACTTGAAGGAAACTAAATAAAAATAAATTGTAAATTTAGTGACATTCACCGGGTCATAATAGTAAGCATTGCAAAGAAATTGTGTAGAACTTGTGTAAACTATGGGTAGACATATTGCAAAGAAATTGTGTAGAACTTGTGTAAACTATGGGTAGACATATTGCATAGACATCGTGTAGAACTTGTGTAAACTATGGGTAGACATATTGCATAGACATCGTGTAGAACGTGTGTAAACTATGGGTAGACATATTGCATAGACATCGTGTAGAACTTGTGTAAACTAATGATAGACATATTGCATAGAAATTGTGTAGAACTTGTGTAAACTATGGGTAGACATATTGCATAGACATCGTGTAGAACTTGTGTAAACTATGGGTAGACATATTGCATAGAAATTGTGTAGAACTTGTGTAAACTATGGGTAGACATATTGCATAGACATCGTGTAGAACTTGTGTAAACTAATTGTGTAAACTAAGGATAGACATATTGCATAGAAATTGTGTAGAACTTGTGTAAACTATGGGTAGACATATTGCATAGACATCGTGTAGAACTTGTGTAAACTAAGGATAGACATATTGCATAGAAATTGTGTAGAACTTGTGTAAACTATGGGTAGACATATTGCATAGACATCGTGTAGAACTTGTGTAAACTAATTGTGTAAACTAAGGATAGACATATTGCATAGAAATTGTGTAGAACTTGTGTAAACTATGGGTAGACATATTGCATAGACATCGTGTAGAACTTGTGTAAACTATGGGTAGACATATTGCATAGACATCGTGTAGAACTTGTGTAAACTATGGGTAGACATATTGCATAGAAATTGTGTAGACATTTTGTAGACGTTGTGTAGAAATAATGTAGACATTGCGTTTAAAAACAGAAATATATATCTAATAAAGTGAACAAGCCTCGATGTTGAAGCCCACATTCAATACAATCTTTAAATGAAAAATCCCAGAGTTGAACGAAGATTCGATTCCAGAAGGTAATAAAACATTCATTATTAAAACATTCATTTAACAAAAAGTGACAATGAACTTCTTCCACTAATATTTTGTTCTTATTGTGTCCATACAATGAGTTTTGTATCTCATATTTCGTATGTAATAAAGTTTTGCTCAGTTCAGAAAATAGAACTTCAAATGTACGGCAAAAAAAATAAATATTTCAAGTTGTCCTTTATTTGAAGTTGTCTTCTGGTGGTCATATTTTGTTTGTTATTAAAACTTATTGCTTGTATAATTAGTCTACATAATGAAGAGAAAGCTAATAGCTTAATAATTATGTATTATATCATGAAGTGGGTTGAAAATCACTTAACACATTACCTCGTAGATAATAATTATAATTATTACAGACTCAAATTAGAAAGGCAGTGTTTAATAAACACACACACACAAAATTATATTTAAAATTCAACAAAATACCAGTCTAGAGAGAACTATCAAAACAAAAATCAAAAGAGCTTTTCTCGGGTTTTGAATTATAATACGTCCCATTAATTTTGTATCAATTAGCGAGTCGATTGTTTATTTCTTCATTATACTGACCGTTGGTCGCATTAAATATGAGTAGCCACTAGTTTCTTCTGAAACTGGATCGCCATTCAAAGGTAATCTATAAAGCAAGATAAGATAATTCATCAACAAATTGTTTTTAATTATCTTTCGTGATGAGTTGTTTTTGTCTTTAAGTATACAGAAATAGGACCATACACCAATATATCGTGTCTTTTATGACTTATAAACATTTGATAGATCATTCGATGGTCTAAATTGACCATCCTATTCATAAAGTCTCCGTTGCTTGGTTTAAAAGTGACAAGCTAAATTAAGCACTTACTATGACTTGGTGCTTTGATCTCTTGTCAGTAATTATGAATCAACTTGTGTGTGTTTGAGCCCTTTAGTAGGAGAACATAAAACGTACAATTAATATTCTACCTGACAGACAACTGTTGGTTTTATGTCTCTTTTTAACCAGTGATCAAACACTGACCAGGTCATACTAAATTATGATCAAACACTGACCAGGTCATACTAAATTATGATCAAACACTGGCCAGGTCATACTAAATTATGATCAAACACTGGCCAGGTCATACTAAATTATGATCAAACACTGACCAGGTCATACTAAATTATAATCAAACACTGACCAGGTCATACTAAATTATGATCAAACACTGACCAGGTCATACTAAATTATGATCAAACACTGACCAGGTCATACTAAATTATGATCAAACACTGACCAGGTCATACTAAATTATGATCAAACACTGACCAGGTCATACTAAATTATGATCAAACACTGACCAGGTCATACTAAATTATGATCAAACACTGACCAGGTCATACTAAATAAGAAAGTTATTTCCATAGAAATCACCCTAATCGATGAACGAAATATAATATTGAACGAGAACGTACCAAAATATTTGTCCTTTACATGTATATAAAACTATATTAAACAGAAATTATGGAATATGTACAAAAATGTCAAATAAAAAGTGACCAATCAATGTACAACTTATCTTGAACAGACTTGTACCCATCATAGAACCCAACATTGAACTCATCAATGAATCCCTCTTTGAACAAATCATTGAACCCATAACTTAATCCATCTGACAAACCAATCATTGAACCTATCACTAAGCCTAGCATTGAGCCTATAATTGAACCCATCACGAAACCTATCATAGAGCCCAACATTGAACACATCACTAAACCTACCATTGAGCCTTTCATTGAGCCTTTCATTGAGCCCATCACTAAGCCAATCATTGAAACCATCACTAAACCTATCATTGAGCCTATCATTGAACCCATCACTAAACCTATCATTGAGCCTATCATTGAACCCATCACTAAACCTATCATCGAGCCTATCATTGAACCCATCACTAAACCTATCATTGAGCCTTTCATTGAACCCATCGATAAACCTATCATTAAGCCTATCATTGAACCCATCACTAAGCCTTTCATTGAGCCTTTCATTTAACCCATCGATAAACCTATCATTAAGCCTATCATTGAACCCATCACTAAGCCTTTCATTGAGCCCATCACTAAGCCTATCATTGAGCCTATTATTGATCCCATCGATAAACCTATCATTAAGCCTATCATTGAACCCATCACTAAGCCTTTCATTGAGCTTTTCATTGAACCCATCACTAAGCCTATCATTGAACCCATCAATAAACATTGACCCTTTCATTGAGTTATCACTAAGCCTATCATTGAGCCCATCACTAAGCCTATCATTGAGCCTATCATTGAGCCCATCACTAAGCCTATCATTGAGCCCATCAGTAAGCCTATCATTGAGCCCATCACTAAGCCTATCATTGAGCCTATCATTGAGCCCATCACTAAGCCTATCATTGAGCCTATCATTGAGCCCATCACTAAGCCTATCATTGAGCCTATCATTGAACCCATCATTTTTAAACTAATTATGCATCGAAAAAGTCAATAGTCGTATTAAAACATTTTACAAATTTTCACTCATTTTAAAAAGTGACAACTTGTGACTAATACATCATCTATCAGATAAAGATTTAAACAGTATAAAAGAATTATATAAAAAAAAAACCTTATGAAAACTAGACATAAGACATACATATCAACCATCATATAAAAACAAGACATGACAAATGTATTAGATAATTTCCGCTTAGAAAAACCTCCATCAGGCAAATGCTACAAAGCCTATGTTCAATCTTAGCTAAACGTTGTGCCGAAAGGTAAACTTCTTTTAGCAGCGCAACTTGGGGCTATTTCTGAATGTCCCTCTTGCTTGAACTGATTTCTTAGCCTCGCATGGCTAGTGTCGCTATGGTCAAATAAAACCAGTAAACCGCTGCTCGTTAGCAGCCAATTATATTGTGTTACAAGAAAGCCCCAGGCCTGGAGAGGAAAGTGAAATTGGGTTTAACCAGGCGGTCAACTGGTGTGCCCGTTTTTCAGTCATGGGTGTGACCATATCTCATTCATCAGCCGATGATTGGTGTGACCGATTCTCTCAGTCATGAGTAGTTCATTGGTGCGGCCATTTTTCAGTCATGAACGGTACATTGGTTTGATATCAATGAATGTCTTATGTTGGAGCTAAATGTAAGCATCATACTGAAGATATAAATATAATTTTAAAAGACACATTGCAGCTGACGCCTTGCTGTCCCAGTAAAGAAAACTCCCATAGAATTCAATGTCAAATAGTCTCCACAATATCGCAATTTAAATAGATAAAACAAGTTAAGGTCGTTCTACCAGAAATGAAAGTAACTTGTTTCAAAAGATAACATATCGAGAGTAACTTATTTCAAGAGATAACATATCAAGAATAACTTGTTTCAAGAGATAACATATCAAGGTACAAAAGCTAATGCAAATAACACCAGAGATGATTAAGGAGGAAAATTGAACAACAAATTCTCTTAATTAAGCAGAAGAAATTAAAAACCTGTTTAGAACCTCGAAAGAATAAAGTAGACTGTGTTTCAAGAAGTCATCATTAAGAGAGTGTAGGTAGGGAGATAGTGTGTCAAGAATTTCGTGAGAAGAAAGTGTGTTATAAGTTAGTGAGAAGACAGTGTGTCAAGAAGTTAGTGAGAGTACAGTGTGTCAAGAAGTCAGTGAGAAGAAAGTGTGTCAAGAACTTAGTGAGATAACAGTTTGCCAAGAAATTAGTGAGAGTACAGTGTGTCAAGAAGTTAGTGAGAGTACAGTGTGCCAAGAAGTTAGTGAGAGTACAGTGTGTCAAGAAGTTAGTGAGATAACAGTGTGCCAAGAAGTTAGTGAGAGTACAGTGTGTCAAGAAGTTAGTGAGATAACAGTGTGCCAAGAAGTTAGTGAGAGTACAGTGTGTCAAGAAGCTAGTGAGAGTACAGTGTGCCAAGAAGTTAGTGAGAGTACAGTGTGTCAAGAAGCTAGTGAGAGTACAGTGTGTCAAGAAACTAGTGAGAGTACAGTGTGTCAAGAAATTAGTGAGAGTACAGTGTTTCAAGAATAGATTCCTCTCAACTTCTCACATTCAAAGTGTCGTAATGTCAACGTTGATGGAGATACTTGTGATATTTATGTGACTGTATTGAAGGATGGTGTTATGTCTAGAGGGCCTGTGGTCTCTCTCTCTCTCTCTCTCTCTCTCTCTCTCTCTCTCTCTCTCTCTCTCTCTCTCTCTCTCTCTCAGTATATTTTACTACTTCATTCCGTGATGTTCTATTCATCGAGTGAGTTTAAATTTAGCAGATCTTTTTTTTTTGTAAAAATAATTTTAAAATTAAATGAGAAGTATTTTATATGGTTGGAAAAAATTTTGTTCAGATTTATTTTGAAAAACTCTAGGACTCAACTTAATCTTCTGATATTTTTAGAACTATGACATAAATAGATTTATGACATACATAGAACTATGACATACATACAACTATACCATATAATGAACTATGACATATATAGAACCATGACATACATAGAACTATGACATATATAGAACTATGACATATATAGATTTATGACATACATAGAACTATGACATATATAGAACTATGACATATATAGATTTATGACATACATAGAACTATGACATACATACAACTATGCCATATAATGAACTATGACATATATAGAACTATGACATATATAGAACTATAACATACATAGAACTATGACATACATAGAAATATGACATATATAGAACTATGACAAATATAGAACTATGACAAATATAGATTTATGACATGCATAGAACTATGACATACATAGATCTATAACATACATAGAACTATGTTATATATAGAGTTATGACATATATAGAACTATAACATATAAAAGTAGCTCATGCAAAACTAAAATTCAATCATTTAACTAATGTTTAATAAATTATTTTTATTTATCTAGGTTGATTTAAAGGAGAACAAAAAATCTTTCTTACGTATTCTACTTTATATTATGCCTAGCAGTTTGCCTGTTGCATTCGCAACTAAATTTTTATCTCAATAAAATGTTTAATCTGAGAACTAATAGGAACTATTAACACGGAATTCCAAGTGCATAGCAAAAAAACTTAGTAAATAGCCAGTTTGAGCAACATCTCTTAGTGATCTACCAATTGCATCTAAAGCATGGGTCGATGCCATCGTGCACTCATCTAGTAAAAACATTTCCGCTGCAAATGTATTGTGCGCAAATTTTGTCTTACTGTCTTCTTTAATAGGAACTATTAACACGGAATTCCAAGTGCAGAATTATTTTTTTTATTTATAGCGGCGGCGTTCCCATTCTGCCACATGCGCAGCCGACATCCGTGAAATGACGTCATAGAGGATATCCCAAGGGAAGAACTATTTTTTTTTTATTTATAGATAAATTGTACCATCTGGAAATCAATTTAACTACTGAATTTTTAAATACGATTGATTAGGTTCATTAGGTGCTGATTTATGCCACCTTCCTAATTTGCAGAAATGACGTACATTTTATACGTCACAAATTACGTTTTACTCGTCAACGCTAAGCAACCAAACCAAACCAAACAAACCAACCAAATCAACCAAACCAACCAAACCAACCAAATCAACCAAAGCAAACCAACTAACCAAACCAAACCAAACTAAACACTAATAGATAAGGATATGGGTGCTAATTTATCTCACCCGTTACGTTTTGCCAATAATTCTATCAATGTTTAAATCAAAACAAAGCATTAAAAAAGTTTTTATAAAAATGCAATGAAAATTAAACAATAACTACTTTATTATGTCGTTTTGCAGCACGAAGGCACGATACAGCACTCATCGGGAAATGACGTCATAGAGGCTTTTTTTTATTTATAGCGACGGCGTTCCCATTCTGCAAAAAAAAAATTGTACCATCGGGAAATGACGTCATAGATTATTTATAGCGACGGCTTTCCCACTCTGCACGCCGCCGGACGGACGAACTACAAGATAGCTACTTTATTAGTAGGATAACCAAAGCCAATCAATTTCATTACATCAGAATTACACCATAAAAATACCTCCTTGGTGGCCTTAGAGTTGTCCAGCTGACCAGTGTGTGTATGGATAAAATTCGGTTGAGAACGAGAGAGAGAGAGAGAGTGGGAAAGAGAGAGAGTGGGAGAGAGAAAGAGAGAGAGATAGAAAATAAAAATGCAAATGTAATGCTTTGGTTAGGTATCCTATAAAAGCTGAGGCCCAAGTCTAGTGCCAGGCGCCATTGCCTTTAAATCCGTCCCTGGTACAGGCTGTTGCAACGACACTGACCGATCTCATTCAGTGAGCCCCACACACTGCCCTGAATACGCCATGTACTTGGATTTAGAATACGTTTCATAAAACTGTCGCCGTGTTTGTCACAGGTTTCATACTGGGTCATGGGACCACATTGTTACAGGTTTCATACTGGGTCATGGGACTGACCACATTGTTACAGGCTTCATACTGGGTCATGGGGACTGACCACATTGTTACAGGTTTCATACTGGGTCATGGGACTGACCACATTGTTACAGGTTTAATGAAGTGCTCACAGACTTGGCCTTGTTGAATGACAGTTTCACTCCTTATATAACTCATTACAGTGAACACAAAGCTATATGTTCTGCTTAACTCAGTCAATGTCCAATCAATGAATTGCCAGTCTTGGATCTTAAAGCACTTTAAAAGTTGAAATAACTCTCTCTAATTCAAGAGATTTAAATTAAAGATACTTTTTGTATTAACTTTGGAATTAGTTTTATAACTTAAGATTTCATAGAATGAAATATTTGTAGTTAAAGCAACTTCCGGATTTAAGCTGACAAATACATTTTAAGAGAAAAAAATAATAAATAAAAAAATGTTATAAAATAAACCTTAATAAAAATACGCTTTTATTACAATTCATACAATTAATATGTGGTGCCCATCCAGATATACAGATTTTTATTTATTTATTTATATTTTTTTTATCTATTTATTTCTACTTATCAACTAATGTAAACACATATTTAGTCCTGTATAGTTGGTCAAAAGATTTGAGGATACAGAAAGTGCTACTAATGAAAATATTATAAAAGTTAAAGATTAATAAACCATTTCATTTATTTATCAGTGATTACCATTTGAAATGAAACAAAAAAATGTTAATATCATTGTAAAATAAAATACATTTTATTTTCAGGTAGATGTGACATTTACTCGAAAAATAATTCAGCGAAAGAATAGTTCTTATCCATATAACAGACCATGCAACTGATGCTGTATTATTGCATCGTAGCTCAACTAAAAAGCCTAGTTTAAAAGTGTCAGTTGTAATCGAAATATATTCATGTAAGTTTTATTTGTACGTTTTTTTTAGGTATGAACTGGAAGAAAATAAATAAAAAACGCTCAGATTTTTCCCATACTCGTGAAGTATTTTGGTTAGTGGTTGTGTCTACCAACTTTTAATAGATACTGACCACTAGACAACGTAGAAGTACTGACCACTAGACAATGTAGAAGCACGGACCACTAGACAATGTAGAAGCAGGGACCACTAGACATTGTATGGCCAGTATAACGACTAATCGTCTTAAGTGGAATGAAACCTGCGTTTTCTATTTGACAAACACGTGCTCTACCACACGACCATCATGTCCTCACTGGGTTAATGGCGGTTCAAAATGTATACACACACAGATAACTTCAGAAAAGAAACATAAGATATTACCGAAAAAGGTAAAGATTATAAGAGAAAATTACAAACATCAACAACATGAATGTAACAACATGACAAGAAAATAATCGTAGACATACTGCACTTTATTTTGTTTCTATGAAATACAATACAGCAATGTTTTCTGATATTATATTAATTATACATCATACTTTGTCTTGGCTATAGTTTTCATAATCTGTCTAGGCAATGGGTCAACCACAAAAAATATGTCATTAATGCCAACAGCAATTTTTGTTTACTGTCACTAGCTGGTATAAATAACAAGGAGTTTGTTTACTGATGACGTATAGATCTTGTCATTCTAACAATGAGACAGTAAGAATGAAAATTTAAAACTTTATAAACTGTATCGACTGTCATTCAAAAACGATAAATAGTTTACACAAATATGTGTAGCATTCAATAAACAGATAAGGGTTAGTTTCCTGCAGGCATGAAATATTTACAGAATGAGAGTGTAATTCTTGCAGGCATGAAATATTTACAGAATGAGAGTGTAATTCTTGCAGGCATGAAATATTTACAGAATGAGGGTGTATTTCTCGCAGGCATGAAATATTTACAGAATGATAGTGAAATTCTTGCAGGCATGAAATATATACAGAATGAGGGTGTAATTCTTGCAGGCATGAAATATCTACAGAATGAGGATGTATTTCTCGCAGGCATGAAATATTTACAGAATGAGAGTGTAATTCTTGCAGGCATGAAATATTTACAGAATGAGGGTGTATTTCTCGCAGGCATGAAATATTTACAGAATGATAGTGTAATTCTCGCAGGCATAAAATATTTACAGAATGAGAGTGTAATTCTTGCAGGCATGAAATATCTACAGAATGAGGGTGTAATTCTTGCAGGCATGAAATATTTACAGAATGACGAAATTTTGTTTGATATATATCTTGTTTAGTTTTATTTGTTTTATTTTTAATTAGATGTGAAACAAGAGCCGTTTGATTTTTTTTTTAATTTTTAAGATTGTTTTTCTGTGTATCATAGGATCATTGCATCATGATCAAATTTTCATCTTAACAAGGCAGTAACTCAACACCCAGATATTGCATATTTCATTCATAAATATAACAATTAACATTTACTTACCGCTCGAATAAATACGCACATTCATATCGTTGGCCTCTCAAAATGTATAGTATACACAGAAGACACACACGGACATTTGACAAAAGGTACAATAAAATACCGGCTAGATATTGATCAAGTAATGGAGATATTCAGAATAATGGAATAAAGTAATTTGCTTGTTTCCTCACTACTTGTTGTGGTTACATTTACACATACACAATCACTTAGATAATTAATACACATACACCCATCTCCACCATATGGCGATTTATGCTTACATTAAAACACATACATCTACCTAGATAATCAATACACATACATCTACCTAGATAATCAATACACATACATGCATCTAGACAATCAATACACATACATCTACCTAGATAATCAATACACATATATCCACCTAGATAATCAATACACACATATCTACCTAGATAATCAATACACATACATCTACCTAGATAATCAATACACATATATCCACCTAGATAATCAATACACACATATATCCACCTAGATAATCAATACACACACATCTACCTAGATAATCAATACACATATATCCACCTAGATAATCAATACACATATATCCATCTAAATATTTAATCAATACACATATGGCGATTTGTAAATTCATTTAAAATATCCGCAAATAAAGATCTTTTCATTGTAATCAAGGCACAGACACTTAATAAACTTATATCACTATTACATTACATTCAGAATCATTCCCTACAATCTGTCAATCACAATATTTATAGCAACCAATCCAATGAGAAAATTCCTTATTGTAGGAGTCAGATGCGAAAAGAATTACAACTTTGGGAAATGTCTGAAAAAATGTAAAATCAAGAAATATGACAATAGTAGATAAAGTGAACATTGAAGATAATTGAACATTAGATTTAATTGAGCATCTGAGATAAAGTGAACATTGAAGATAAAGTGAACATTGGAGATAAAGTGAATATTGAAGATAAAATGAACAATGAAGATTAATTGAACATCGAAGATAAATTCGAGCAAACCTACGTAAATATTTTTTTGTTAAAAAAAAATAAGTAAACATTCAATGAACTTTAACGTTGAATTTGGGTTACAATAAAAGCAAGGGGAAACAATTCATACATCAAAATACACAACCAGTTATCCTTCCATCTGTCTGGATGAGAAAACAGGACACCATATAATGTAAAAACAATGAAGTTGTACCATAGGAAAGCCTTCAACTGACAGACTTTAGGAGTCACGAATAGAAACTTGTAGGTCTTCTATTTATAGAAACTACGGTTTAAAATACAATAACAAAAAAAAATAATAATAATAAATAATCTCACGTAAAGACCTAATCAAGATGGCTACTGGCCCCCCCCCCCTTTAAATTCAATGCAGAAGAATTGATTTTTAAAATAGCGAAGGATTTGAAAGTTCCATAAGGAAATGTGTAAATAACTTACAACAAAGTTAATAAAGATTTGAAGTTATTGTAAGTATGAGAGATGTCGTCATTGATGATATACGATGGAGGCTGCGTCCAATAAACGGATGGGTCGATGGTTCATCAGATAGGAACAGAAGATGTAGAGAAGTGTTTGCAATCATGTCTTCCACAGGGGTGGATTTTATTGAGATGCATGGAGGCAGGTTTTTCAATAGATATGAGAAGATACAAACTGCCAGATAGGCAGATACTGGAACATTACACCATTCTTTAGACATAATAAAGGTTCAATCAGATAGGCGGATACTGGAACATTACACCATTCTTTAGACATAATAAACGTTCAATCAGATAGGCAGATACTGGAACATTACACCATTCTTTAGACATAATAAATGTTAAATCAGATAGGCAGATACTGGAACATTACACCATTCTTTAGACATAATACATTTTTCAATATGTATTATTATTAAAAATACTTGAAAATCAGAGAATTTTGATTGTTAACTATCTTCTTTACATTTGAGTGGCAGAGAAGTTGAGAGAACTACATTTGTGTGAAATTGTTTGTGTGTGTATGGGCGGGGTAGCAAGGGAGATACAGAAATTAAATGTCATCGTGATTGAAGTATTTAAAGGGTTAAACTAGGTCAACAGATCACATTGCTCAATTCCTGGTGTTGCTTCCGTATTCGTTCATTATTTCATTATGTTTACAATGTTAGAAACAATTGTGGAAAAAGAGATTAAGAGAAAGGGAGAAGAGTTAAGAGAATAAGATCAAGAGAGGGAGTAGGATAGTTTGCAGAGAAACGAAAGAAGAGAGAGAGACAGGTAGAGAGAGGAGAGGGTAATAAAGATAGGAGATAGAGAGAGAGAGAGGAGAGAGCAACAAAGAATATGGCATCTTTTAATATTTACTTGGGAACCTCATAAAAAATGTGTCACAGTAAGTCTTGTACTGTAAAATAAAAAAAAAGATATGTCTCAGTAAATCTCGTACTGTAAAATAAAAAGAACTGTCTCAGTAAGTCTCGTAAAGTAAAATAAAAGTCAAGTGTCAAATAAAGCCATTCCAAGAAACTAATACAACTTCAGTTCATTATGCATGGGAGTTCACATTGGATTTTTTTCAAGTAGTAAAAAATTGATTAAATATGAAGCTCTCTTTTCAGTGAACAGTGTTGCAGACCGAGCTATTTTTATAACAGCTTTCATGAAATATTAGTTTACGGTGTCGTACACAATATACACAACCTGCGGAGTGGCCCGAGGAACCCCCCCCCCACCCCCCGAATTCAGAAATCACTTTTGTATTAGGAGGGAGGTGGGTCTTTTAAACTTTTGGAGGGTGTTTTAGTGTTTTAATTATCACACATCTATCTATAATACAAATTTTAC
>JAGDYQ010000003.1:13984385-14007892 GCA_021962125.1 Bulinus truncatus | reverse complement strand
TATAACTTAAGATTTCATAGAAGGAAATATTTGTGGTTTAAGGAACTTCCGGATTTAAGCGAACAAATACATTTTAAGAGAAAAAATAATAAATAAAAAATGTTATAAAAAAAAAACCTTAATAAATATACGCTTTTATTAAAATTCATAAAATTAATAGTGTAGTGCCCATTCAGATATACAGATTTTTATTTATTTATTTATATTTTTTTATCTATTTATTTCTACCAATCAACTAATGTAAACAAATATTTAGTCCTGTATAGTGGATCAAAAGATTTGAGGATGCAGTAAGTGTTACTAATGAAAAGATTATTAAAGTTAAAGATTAATAAACCATTTCATTTATTTATCAGTGATTACCATTTGAAATGAAACAAAAAAATGTTAATATCATTGTAAAATAAAATACATTTTATTTTCAGGTAGATGTGACATTTACTCGCAAAATAATTCAGCGAAAGAATAATTCTTATCCATATAACAGACCATGTAACTGATGTTGTATTATTGCATCGTGGCTCAACTAAAAAGCCTAGTTTAAAGTGTCAGTTGTAATCGAAATATATTCATGTAAGTTTTATTTGTAAGTTTTTTTTTTATGTATGAACTGGAAAAATATAAATAAAAAACGCTCAGATTTTTCCCATACTCGTGAAGTCTTTTGGTTAGTGGTTGTGTCTACCAGCTTTTAATAAATACGGACCACTAGACAATGTAGAAATACGGACCACTAGACAATGTAGAAGCACGGACCACTGGACAATGTAGAAGCACGGACCACTAGACAATGTAGAAGCACGGACCACTAGACAATGTAGAAGCACGGACCATTATACAATGTATGGCCAGTATAACGACTAATCGCCTTAAGTGGAATGAAACCTGCGTTTTCTAATTGACAAACATGTGCTCTACCACACGACCATCATGTCCTCACTCGGTTAATGGCGGTTCAACCTGTGTACACACACAGATAACTTCAGAAAATAAACATAAGATATTGTCAAAAAAGGTAAGAGAAAATAACAAACATCAACAACATGAATGTAACAACACAACAAGAAAATAATCGTAGACATACTGCTCTTTATTTTGTTTCTATGAAATACAATACAGCAGTGTTTTCTGATATTATATTAATTATACATCATACTTTGTCCTGGCTATAGTTTTCATAATCTGTCTAGGCAATGGGTCAACCACAAAATATATGTCATTAATGCCAACAGCAATTTTTGTTTACTGTCACTAGCTGTATGTCAGATTTCATCCTGGTATAAATAACAAGGAGTTTGTTTACTGATGACGTATAGATCCTGACATTCTAACAATGAGACAGTTTGAGTGAAAATTTAAAACTTTATAAACTGTATCGACTGTCATTCAAAACGATAAATAATTTACAGAAATATGTGTAGCATTCAATAAACAAATAAACGTGAGTTTCCTGCAGGCATGAAATATCTACAGAATGAGAGTGTAATTCTTGCAGGCATGAAATATTTACAGAATGAGAGTGTAATTCTTGCAGGCATGAAATATCTACAGAATGAGAGTGTAATTCTTGCAGGCATGAAATATCTACAGAATGAGAGTGTAATTCTTGCAGGCATGAAATATTTACAGAATGAGAGTGTAATTATTGCAGGCATGAAATATTTACAGAATGACGAAATCTTGTTTTATATATATATATATCTTGTTTAGTTTTTTTTTTATTTTTAATTAGATGAGAAACAAGAGCCGTTTGATTTTTTTTAATTTTTAAGATTGTTTTTCTGTGTATCATAGGATCATTGCATCATGATCAAATTTTCATCTTAACAAGGAAGTAACTCAACACCAAGATATTGCATATTTCATTCATAAATATGACAATTAACATTTACTGACCGCACGAATAAATACGCACATTCATATTGTTGGCCTCTCAAAATGTATAGTATACACAGAAGACACACACAGACATTTGACAAAACGTACAATAAAATACCGGCTAGATATTGATCAAGTAATGGGGATATTCAGAATAACGGAATAAAGTAATTTGCTTGTTTCCTCACTACTTGTTGTGCTTACATTTACACATACACAATCACTTAGATAATTAATACACATACACAATCATTTAGATAATTAATACACAAGCACAATCACTTAGATAATTAATACACATACACAATCACTTAGATAATTAATACACATACACAATCACTTAGATAATTAATACACATACACCCATCTCCACCATATGGCGATTTATGCTTACATTAAAACACATACATCTACCTAGATAATCAATACACATACATACATCTGGACTATCAATACACATCCATCCATCTCGATAATCAACACACATACATTAATCTGGACAATCAATACACATATATCCACCTAGATAATCAATACACATACATGCATCTAGATAATCAATACACATACATACATCTAGATAATCAATACACATACATACATCTAGACTATCAATACACATCCATCCATCTAGATAATCAACACACATACATTAATCTGGACAATCAATACACATATATCCACCTAGATAATCAATACACATATATCTACCTAGATAATCAATACACATACATGCATCTATATAATCAATACACATACATCTACCTAGATAATCAATACACATACATCCATCTAGATAATCAATACACATACATCCATCTGGACAATCAATACACATACATACATCTAGATAATCAATACACATACAGACATCTAGATAATCAATACACATACATCTACCTAGATAATCAATACACATACATCTACCTAGATAATCAATACACATACATCCATCTGGACAATCAATACACATATATCCACCTAGATAATCAATACACATACATGCATCTATATAATCAATACACATACATCTACCTAGATAATCAATACACAAACATCTACCTAGACAATCAATACACATACATCTACCTAGATAATCAATACACATACATCTACCTAGATAATCAATACACAAACATCTACCTTGACAATCAATACACATACATCTACCTAGATAATCAATACACATACATCTACCTAGACAATCAATACACATACATCTACCTAGATAATCAATACACATATATCTACCTAGATAATCAATACACATACATCTACCTAGACAATCAATACACATACATCTACCTAGAAAATCAATACACATACATCTACCTAGATAATCAATACGCATATATCCATTTAAATATTTAATAAATACACATATGGCGATTTGTAAATTCATTTAAAATATCCGCAAATAAAGATCTTTTCATTGTAATCAAGGCACAGACACTTAATAAACGTATATCACTATTACATTACATTCACAATCATTCCCTACAATCTATCAATCGCAATATTTATAGCAACCAATCCAATGAGAAAAGAATTACAACTTTGGGAAATGTCTGAAAAATGTAAAATCAAGAAATGTGACAATAGAAGATAAAGTGAACATTGAAGATAATTGAACATTAGATTTAATTGAGCATTGAAGATAAAGTGAACATTGGAGATTAAGTGAACATGGGAGATAAAGTGAGTATTGAAGATAAAGTGAACAATGAAGATAAAGTGAACAATGAAGATTAATTGAACATTGAAGATAAATTCGAGCAAACCTATGTAAATATTTTTTTGTTAAAAAAAATAAGTAAACATTCAATGAACTTTAAGGTTGAATTTGGGTTACAATAAAAGCAAGGGGAAACAATTCATACATCAAAATACACAACCAGTTATCCTTCCATCTGTCTGGATGAGAAAACAGGACACCATGTAATGTAAAAACAATGAAGTTGTACCATAGGAAAGCCTTCAACTGACAGACTTTAGGAGTCACGAATAGAAACTTGTAGGTCTTCTATTTATAGAAACTACGGTTTAAAATACAATAACAAAAAAAAAATAATAAAAAATAATCTCACTTAAAGATCTAATCAAGATGGCTACTGCGGTCCCCTTTAAATTCAATGCAGAAGAATTGATTTTTAAAATAGCGAAGGATTTGAAAGTTCCATAAGGAAATGTGTAAATAACTTACGACAAAGTTAATAAAGATTTGAAGTTATAGTAAGTATGAGAGTAAGTATGAGAGTAAGTATGAGAGATGTCGTCATTGATGATATGCGATGGAGGCTGCGTCCAATAAACGGATCGGTCGATGGTTCATCAGATAGGAACAGAAGATGTAGAGAAGTGTTTGCAATCATGTCTTCCACAGGGGTGGATTTTATTGAGATGCATGGAGGCAGGTTTTTCAATAGATATGAGAAGATACAAACTGCCAGATAGGCAGATACTGGAACATTACACCATTCTTTAGACATAATAAATGTTCAATCAGATAGGCGGATACTGGAACATTACACCATTCTTTTTACATGATAAATGTTAAATCAGATAGGCAGATACTGGAACATTACACCATTCTTTAGACATAATAAATTTTTCAATATGTATTATTATTAAAAATACTTGAAAATCAGAGCATTTTGATTGTTAACTATCTTCTTTACATTTGAGTGGCAGAGAAGTTGAGAAAACTATATTTGTGTGAAATTGTTTGTGTGTGTGTGGGCGGGGTAGCAAGGGAGATACAGAAATTAAATGTCATCGTGATTGAAGTATTTAAAGGGTTAAAACTAGGTCAACAGATCACATTGCTCAATTTCTGGTGTTGCTTCCGTATTCGTTCATTATTTCGTTATGTTTACAATGTTAGAAACAAAAGTGGAAAAAGAGATTAAGAGAAAGGGAGAAGAGTTAAGAGAATAAGATCAAGAGAGGGAGTAGGATAGTTTGTAGAGAAACGAAAGAAGAAAGAGACAGGTAGAGAGAGGAGAGGGTAATAAAGATAGGAGATATATATAGAGAGAGAGAGAGGAGAGAGCAACAAAGAGTATGACATCTTTTAATATTTACTTGGGAAACTCATTAAAAAAATGTGTCTCAGTGTCTTGTACTATAAAAAAAAATGTCTCAGTAAATCTCGTACTTTAAAATAAAAAAAAACTGTCTCAGTAAGTCTCGTACTGTAAAATAAAAAAGTCAAGTGTCAACTAAAGCCATTCCAAGAAACTAATACAACTTCAGTTCATTATGCATGTGAGTGCACATTGGATTTTTTTCAAGTAGTAAAAAATTGATTAAATATGAAGCTCTCTCCTCAGTGAACAGTGTTGCAGACCGAGCTATTTTTATAACAGTTTTCATGAAATATTAGATTACGGTGTCGTACACAATATACACAACATGCGGAGTGCCCCGAGGAGCTTTTAGGAATCCCCCCTCCGATATAGAAAATCACTTTTGTATTAGGGGGGAGGTGGGTCTTTTAAACTTTTGGAGGGATGAATATTTAGCGACGCCATTAGTGTTTTATTTGTCACCCATTTATAAAAATAGAGCATATTTTACAACATTATGTTAATTACTTGCTGTACCCTGCAAAGCTTTTGCATGAAGATAGACTATTGTAAAGCCAGTGCCGAACCTATGGATTATGGGGCCCGGGGGCTTGACCTCTTTTGGGGCCCCTGCATTTAGACGTTCGATACCATGCCATGAGATTATGCACTTAATATTTAATGTAAAAATAGTTGTGGGGGCTCCCATCAAGTGGGGCCAGGCGGGACTTTTGATTTTGGACCCCCCTCCCACCCCACCCTACTTACGCCTCTGTGTTCAGCTTTGACACATATTTTTAAGCAAGTTTTTTTTTTTTTTTAAGTTACGAAATACCTAATTAGTTGTTTCTTTTTCTTACAACATCCTGAAGGATAAATCATTTCAATAAAAAATGCCAAAGAGATCAAATTAGTTACTTTTCATTAAACAACCAAAAGGATAAATTCTAAAAAAAAAAAACAATAAATACAATACAAATGTCAAAGAGAGGTATCGAACCTGGATAATCAGAATAAAATTAAAACCACAAGTGCTTAGCCATTCAGCCACCACGTCACACAATCATATTGTACCCTGCAAAGCCTTTGCATAGAGATAGACTATTGTTCATCCAGTGCCGAACCTAGGGATTTGGGGGCCCGGGGCTTGGCCTCTTTGACAGTCGATACCATGACATGAGATTATGTACTTAATATTTAATGTGAAAAATAATTTTGGGGGCTTCCCTCTAGCTGGACTTTCGATTTTGGACCCCCCTTCCCACTCTATGTACGCCTCTGTGTTCAGCTTTGATACATATTTTCAAAATATTTTTTTTAAGTTATGAAATAATTAAAAATCTAGTTAGTTGTTGTTTCTTTTTCTTACAACATCCTAAAAGATAAATTATTTTTTAAAAAAATTTCAAATAGATCTAATTAGCTACTTTTCACTAAAACAACTAAAAGGAAACATTCTGAAAAAAAAACAATAACAAAATGTCCAGAGGAGGTATCGAACCTGTATAGTCAGCATTTATTATATATTTGTATAATTTCAATCAGCTTATCCATTCAGCCACCATGTCAAACGAACAAAGAAAATTTCAATGTACTATTAAAAACAAATTGCTCGAATCTTTTTTCATTTCCGTTATTACTATTGTTTACGTTTGACGATGTTTAAAATGCTATCTGTTGTAATAAAAACTACAATAATTTGAATGATATTATATGTTAATTATTACCTTTTAATATTTTGGGACTTTTACATTTCATAATAAAAAACACAGAAATTATTTAAAACTGTAGATTTTTCAGAAAGAAATATCGAATCGAGACGTGGGCAAGACGCCATTTTGAATTCTTGTTTTCCACTTTCGATTTAACGCAGATAGGAAATAAATGATATGTATATATATTATTTAATTAACGAAAAAAGAAACGTTTGATGCTTGGTGACATTAATATAACAGTTTAATGCTTGGTGCCATTAATATAACAGTTTGATGTTTGGTGGTATTAATATAACTGTTTGGTATTGAGGGAGTGTAACTGTACATACAATGCATCATCATATAGCATCTTTCATTTTTGCGAATTATAGACTAGAAAAGCCATTTATTTTTATAACATATTGTGTATGTCTGCTTTTCGTGAATAATTGACAGACTAAATCAGCAGATTGCAATATTTTTACCCTCACAGACCCCCCCCCCCCAAAAAAATAGATCTCTAAGTCCACGCTTCTCCCCCCCCCCTCCTTTTCATTTACACATGTGTAATTATGATCAGAAAACTATATACATTAATATATTTAGCATAATAACATTTAACGGTTTGTTTTTACCACAATTTAGGATGGTTTAATTTTTTTTTAATGTTAATGTATTTTAGTTTCCTCACAGTGAAGTAAGTTTTATACTTTTGCTTCTGTTTGTCTATACAGGGTTCATGGTTGTTGTGTTTCAATGAATTTCAGGAAGACGAATCGATATTTGTAAAATTTAAATTCAATTCTGTTACGTTGGTGATACTTTCGTTATCCTTCAAGTTTCAAATAGTGTCTTCGATTTTTCAATGACATGGATAAAATAACCACAAATAACGATGCTTTGAATCTTCTTCATTTTAATAATAACGACAAAAAGCTTCAGTGAGAGATTGTCTTGCTGCACCTGTCTTTTGGCATTGCTGTACCTGTCTATCGGCATCACTGTACCTGTCTATTGCCATTGCTGTACCTGTCTATTGCCATTGCTGTATCTGCCTATTGGCATTGGTGTACCTGTCTATTGGCATTGGTGTACCTGTCTATTGGCATTGGTGTGCCTGTCTATTGGCATTGGTGTACCTGTCTATTGGCATTGCTGTACCTGTCTATTGGCATTGGTGTGCCTGTCTATTGGCATTGGTGTACCTGTCTATTGGCATTGGTGTGCCTGTCTATTGGCATTGGTGTACCTGTCTATTGGCATTGGTGTGCCTGTCTATTGGCATTGGTGTACCTGTCTATTGCCATTGCTGTACCTGTCTATTGGCATTGGTGTGCCTGTCTATTGGCATTGGTGTACCTGTCTATTGGCATTGGTGTGCCTGTCTATTAGCATTGGTGTATCTGTCTATCGGCATCACTGTACCTGTCTATTGGCATTGCTGTACCTGTCTATTGGCATTGGTGTGCCTGTCTATTGGCATTGGTGTACCTGTCTATTGACATTGCTGTACCTGTCTATTGACATTGCTGTACCTGTCTATTGGCATTGGTGTGCCTGTCTATTGGCAGTGCTGTACCTGTCTATTGGCATTGCTGTACTTGTCTATTGCCATTGCTGTACCTGCCTATTGGCATTGGTGTACCTGTCTATTGGCATTGCTGTACCTGCCTATTGGCATTGGTGTACCTGTCTATTGGCATTGGTGTACCTGTCTATTGGCATTGCTGTACCTGCCTATTGACATTGGTGTGCCCGTCTATTGGCATTGCTGTACCTGTCTATTGACATTGCTGTACCTGTCTCTATTGACATTGCTGTACCTGTCTATTGGCATTGGTGTGCCTGTCTATTGGCATTGCTGTACCTGTCTATTGACATTGCTGTACCTGTCTATTGGCATTGGTGTGCCTGTCTATTGGCATTGCTGTACCTGTCTATTGACATTGCTGTACCTGTCTATTGGCATTGGCACTTGTCTATTGGCATTGCTGTACCTGTCTATTGACATTGCTGTACCTGTCTCTATTGATATTGCTGTACCTGTCTATTGGTAGTAGTTCTAACAGCCGAGATGGGCGAATTAGATTCAATCTACAAGTGTTTATTTATTGACAACAATGAGAATTAATGTGAGACCCACTGTGATTAACTCTGATCTTCGTCTCAAGCACACAATTAACAGAACGTCGATGTTGGGAATATTTAAATAAATTCATTTTGTAATTTTTGAACTAATACCAAGAAAACGATTACGATGTCCTATCATTTTACGCCCCCTTCCCCCCAAAAAAAATATTTCTTATTGACCACCGTTGTTCCGCGGACCCACCATTTGCCGACCTGTGGACTAAATTATAAATCATGTACAGATACATGAAACTGAGCTCTTGAGAAATACATTCCATATCCCTTAAGAAGTTGGTAAACTAAACGAAGTAGTGTGTGCTGTTTGAACCAGTAGCACTGCTGGATCGCGCATCAGATCGTGAGTACATAAGTCAGGATAGTCACGCACAGCACATAAACAGCTGGTGTCTGTTGGACTGTAGGGGAAAAGTTCGAGGACCCGGTACAACGATGGCGTACGAGCTCTTGAAAACATTATGAAAACATGTATGTTTTTACTGAACGTTTATTCTCTAGCAAACTCAGATTAAATGAACACAGCTCGATACACATAGATAGATAGATAGTTGAATAGACAGATAGACAGACAGACAGACAGACAGATAGATAGATAGATAGATAGATAGATAGATAGATAGATAGATAGATAGATAGATAGATAGATAGATAGATAGATAGTATAATGTAAGTATAAAGTTATATAAATATTATATTGAAAAGTATTGACCACATCGGGCTTTTTTGCATGAGTTTTATGAGCTCGGGATATACGAAAATATCTATCTCTTTGGCTGAAACTAGGGCAGATAAATACAGAGCTCGGGATATACGAAAATATCTATCTCTTTGGCTGAAACTAGGGCAGATAAATACAGAGCTCGGGATATACGCAAATATCTATCTCTTTGGCTGAAACTAGGGCAGATAAATACAGAAACACAAAGTAAAGCATGGAACGTTCAGAAAATAACGTAAAATCTAGTAAACGAGTGTAACTTAGAACATATAGTTGACCATTATTTACATAGTGAAAAGTTAATTTTGTATCCCAATCGTAACATATGTATGTTGTTATCATTTTAATCTTCATTCATTCTGGTTTTTTTTTTTCATTTCTTCTATTTTTTAATATACCTTTGTATAATCCTTTAAATGTAACGTGTTAAGTTACTTTGTCAAAAGTATTCTTGTATCATCATTTAGTCACGTGTTAAGTTACTTTGTCAAAAGTACTCTTATATATTCATATAGTCACGTGTTAAGTTACTTTGTCAAAAGTACTCTTATATCATCATATAGTCACGTGTTAAGTTACTTTGTCAAAAGTACTCTTATATCATCATATAGTCACGTGTTAAGTTACTTTGTCAAAAGTACTCTTATATCATCATATAGTCACGTGTTAAGTTACTTTGTCAAAAGTACTCTTATATCATCATATAGTCACGTGTTAATTTACTTTGTCAAAAGTACTCTTATATCATCATACAGTCACGTGTTAAGTTACTTTGTCAAAAGTACTCTTATATCATCATACAGTCACTTGTTAAACCGCGGAAACCTTAGGTCCAATATTTTCAGAAATATGAACACGTATTCCAATATTCGATCTTCTTTGTTCTTACATGTTCCTATATTATGTTGAAAGTATTACAATATTCGATCTTCTTTGTTCTTACATGTTCCTATATTATGTTGAAAGTATTACAATATTCGATCTTCTTTGTTCTTACATGTTCCTGTATTATGTTGAAAGTATTACAATATTCGATCTTCTTTGTTCTTACATGTTCCTGTATTATGTTGAAAGTATTACAATATTCGATCTTCTTTGTTCTTACATGTTCCTGTATTATGTTGAAAGTATTACACCCCTTGAGCAGATTTGTTATTTAAATACTTCCATTCACAGATGACAATATCATCTTGAAATCATAATACTTGGTCTGTGCCCCCCCACCACACCTTCCGCGCTGTATGAATTACCCCCTCCCCCCCCCCAAACATTCTAAGATGAATATTTTATGAGAATGGAGAATAAAAAGAACACGGTTCTGGTCATATTCCTTCTTTAGGTTGGCAGGTACTAATCAATATCATTCTTTGATATGTCTCACGTATAAGATTTACAAAGGGCTGTCTTTAGGTCGTTTGGGAATCCCTGATGGTATCTTGTAATAGGGAGAATTTAATGTGTAGAATAGACGAAGGTCAGATTGTGAGTTGCCCAGCGTCATGCTGGTTACAGGTTCGAATCCAAGTTAAACCACATGACCTACTGGTTACACCTTGGGTGTGTGATAAATAAATCACATGTTGTACTTACACTGATATCATTGTATCAGAAATATGTTCGGTAGTGTATCAATGCATCTCATGTTGTACTTACACTGATATCATTGTATCAGAAATATGTTCGGTAGTGTATCAATGAATCACATGTTGTACTTACACTGATATCATTGTATCAGAAATATGTTCGGTAGTGTATCAATGAATCACATGTTGTACTTACACTAATATCATTGTATCTGAAATATGTTCGGTAGTGTATCAAAAAAATCACATGTTGTACTTACACTGATATCATTGTATCAAAAAACTTTTTTGTGGAAAAATTAATTTGAAAAATTCTGAATCCAGTTAATGATGATCTCTGGGCGATTGTGATTATTTGTGCTTCAAGTTTAACTTGTAAGCTAATTAAGTAAATCATTTTAAGTGAAACAAGGTAGTGACTGCTAGACGTGTGGCGTATTTCAACATAAAATCAGTGGTTCGATCCCCGCTGAGACTTGGGTCCTAATGAATGGGGATCTGACATTAGTAAGGGAAATGTTAGCTATGTGTAAGTCATCTAAGTTTGCTTCCCGTGGCGCCTGGAGGGCTATTGCACTCTCGTCTAAAGTAGGGATGAAAGACTGGCACCATTTGTCAACAATGGTTTAAAGGATCTAAGACATAAAAGTCTCATGTCATTATATTAACTTCACAAAACAAGAGTAGGTGAGAATGAAGTAAATTAACCGTTTATTTTACCAGGCCATATATTGTTTCTGTTATATCAACTTGCGATTACAGTTGTTGCTATTCCAATACAACATTACCCAAGATTAACCGGTGTTCAAGTCATGGCTATCATTTTATCTGCCTGGTTTTGTCTAGTTATTATTTTTGACTTTACCAATTCCCAACTTAACATTTATAAATTAATCTGCCATTTAGTATTTACAGGAATGAGTCCAAGAAGCAGATTTACTGCCTTAAAGGTCAAGTGGTTTCCTACACTGTCTATGTTTTCTACACTGTCTATGTTTCTACACTGTCTATGTTTCCTACACTGTCTATGTTTCCTACACTGTGTTTCAAACCAAAATGGAATACATAAGTAGATGATGCGATGAATAGAGATAAATATATTGAATTACAGATATATAATAGATAGATTAGATTAGATTAGGTTAGATATATATATACATATATATATATATATATATATAGATAGATAGATAGATAGATAGATAGATAGATAGATAGATAGATAGATAGATAGATAGATAGATAGATAGATAGATAGATAGATAGATAGATAGATAGATAGATAGATAGATAGATAGATAGATAGATAGATAGATAGATAGATAGATAGATAGAAAACATTTCTCTATTATAAAATTATAACACATGAGTATGTAAAGTTGTTATTTCTCACTAATGATTCTAAATATTTCTTTTTTTTTTGTTCAAGCCTAACCAGGTCGTGAAGTTGACCAGGTCATGAAGTTCATCAATATTATAAAGTAAAAATAATTAAACAGTATAATGAATGAATTTCTCAGACAAGTGACACTTTAAACAAAGAGTAGCAAACATAATGGAAGTCAGTGCATTGGAGAGTAAATGTCTAATTTATGGAAGTGAGCGAGAATAACGCAAGGTATTGTTCTAGTGTCACGCCAGGTAATGTTCTAGTGTCACGCCAGGTATTGTTCTAGTCTCTCGATTCAACATCTGAGATGGGATGGGTGGAAGACTTTGGGACTATGAAGTGAAACATTGTTTATGAACTGATTTAATAAAATGATATTCTGTAAATATCTAATGTTTGTTGTTGTTGTTATTTTTGACTTAATGAGGATTGCAATGATTAAAGATGTTTTTATTTTTGACTTAATGAGGATTGCAATGATCAAAGATGTTTTTATTTTTGACTTAATGAAGATTGCAATGATTAAAGATGTTTTTATTTTTGACTTATTGAGGATTGCAATGATTAAAGATGTTTTTATTTTTGACTTAATGAGGATTGCAATGATCAAAGATGTTTTTATTTTTGACTTAATGAAGATTGCAATGATTAAAGATGTTTTTATTTTTGACTTATTGAGGATTGCAATGATTAAAGATGTTTTTTTATTTTTGACTTATTGAGGATTGCAATGATTAAAGATGTTTTTATTTTTGACTTATTGAGGATTGCAATGATTAAAGATGTTTTTATTTTTGACTTATTGAGGATTGCAATGATTAAAGATGTTTTTATTTTTGACTTAATGAAGATTGCAATGATTAAAGATGTTTTTATTTTTGACTTATTGAGGATTGCAATGATTAAAGATATTTTTTTTTTATTTTTGACTTAATGAGGATTGCAATGATTAAAGATGTTTTTAATTTTTATATGAAGCAAATTAACATTACAAAGAGAGATATGAATACGTAAGCAAATAAAAAAATAAATAACAAAATCCAAAAGTCGATTTTTAAGTCCTTTCCTAACATAATTGTACTAGGTGCCATAATAGAACTGTCGTCATTATGAGGGTGGTTGCTAGTTGTCATCAGAATGTAGGTCATCGCTAGTTGTCGTCATTATGGTGGTCATTAATAGTAGTGTTGTTTTCGTTGACGAAAACTAAAACTAAAACCTTCGTTGACGAAAACTAAAACCTTCGTTGAAGAAAATGTTGACTTTTCGTCAACGAGAACTAAAACTAAAACTAAAATTATTACAGAAAAAACGAAACAAAAACTGAAACTAAAATATGACCTGGGACTAAAACTACACTAATTAATAGTTGTCATCATTATAGAGGTCATGCAACAACTCCAAAGTAAAACGACCACAATGATATAAAATAAGAAGTCTGGAAAGTTAAGAATTATAACATTTACTGACACACTCGTTACATTTACTGATACACTCGTTACATTTACTGATACACTCGTTACATTTACTGACACACTCGTTACATTTATTGATACTCTCGTTAAATTTACTGACACACTAGTTACATTTACTGATACACTCGTTACATTTATTGATACACTCGTTAAATTTATTGATACACTCGTTACATTTATTGATACACTCGTTACATTTATTGATACACTCGTAACATTTATTGATACACACGTTACATTTATTGATACACTCGTTACATTTACTGATACACTCGTTACATTTATTGATACACACGTTACATTTATTGATACACTCGTTACATTTACTGATACACTCGTTACATTTATCGATACACTCGTAACATTTATTGATACACTCGTTACATTTATTGATACACTCGTTACATTTAATGATACACTCGTTAATTTACTGATACACACGTTACATTTATTGATACACTCGTTACATTTACTGATACACTCGTTACATTTAGTGATATACTCGTTACATTTATTGATACACTCGTTAATTTACTGATACACTCGTTACATTTATTGATATACTCGTTACATTTATTGATACACTCGTTACATTTATTGACATACTTGTTACATTTATTGACACACTCGTTACATTTATTGATACACTCGTTACATTTACTGATACACTCGATACATTTACTGATACACTCGTTACATTTACTGATACACTCGTTACATTTACTGATACACTCGTTACATTTATTGATACACTCGTTACATTTACTGATACACTCGTTACATTTACTGATACACTCGTTACATTTATTGATACACTCGTTACATTTATTGATACACTCGTTACATTTATTGATATACTCGTTACATTTATTGATACACTCGTTACATTTACTGATACACTCGTTACATTTACTGATACACTCGTTACAATTACTGATACACTCGTTTTAATATGGTTGGGTGGATAACTGATTACATTTGTTGACGTAATATGATTGTGTTGGTCACTTTTAACTATCGGCACATTCTGTTGGTGCGGGGAAAGTATATTAGCTAAGAATGCTCTGTTTGGTACGTGATATTACGTTGGATATTGTAACCATACATTCACAAACAGCGGCTTCCTACACTACAGTAAAACTACTCCCTCGGGAATCTTGAGGGCCAATTGTGTGTGAGCATGCGTTCGAAAATAATGTTATAAATGGCAGACGTAAACCCAAGTGGTGTTTCAATATAAGCAAAAGAAAATGTGAGAACTTTTATTACTTGCTTATTTCTTTTTACTTATTTATTTAAAATCAAATAACATAAATATATGTCATAAATATAATATCTGTTGTTCGATTAATTATTAATGATGAGAAGACATCTACGAGAGTACAACAGAGAAAACGTCATGTGGGAATCATCGCATTAAAACACCGTTTGGGAATCAGTGAATTTAAACACCATTTGGGAATCAGTGAATTAAAACACCATTTGGTAATCAGTTAATTAAAACACCATTTGGTAATCAGTTAATTAAAAAACCATTTGGTAATCAGTTAATTAAAACACCATTTGGTAATCAGTTAATTAAAACACCATTTGGTAATCAGTTAATTAAAACACCATATGGAAATCATTGCTTTAAAACACCATATGGGAATCATTGCATTAAAACACAATTTGGAAATCATTGCGTTAAAACACCATTTGGTAATCAGTTAATTAAAACACCATATGGGAATCATTGCATTAAAACACCGTTTGGGAATCAGTGAATTAAAACACCATTTGGGAATCAGTGAATTAAAACACCATTTGGTAATCAGTTAATTAAAACACCATTTGGTAATCAGTTAATTAAAACACCATTTGGTAATCAGTTAATTAAAACACCATTTGGTAATCAGTTAATTAAAACACCATATGGAAATCATTGTATTAAAACACCATATGGGAATCATTGCATTAAAACACCATTTGGAAATCATTGCATTAAAACACCATTTGGTAATCAGTTAATTAAAACACCATATGGGAATCATTGCATTAAAACACCATTTGGGAATCATTGCTTTAAAACACCATATAGGAATCATTGCATTAAAACACCATTTGGAAATCATTGCGTTAAAACACCATTTGGAAATCATTGCGTTAAAACACCATTAAGAAATCATTTCATTAGAACAAAATGAAATGCAAACGTAGACAGAAGAGATTTCTAAAGATATTGACAATATTGATGAAGTGTAAATTAATTATTTATTTTTAAAATGGTCGTTAGTTTTAAGCAACAGCAGATTAAGTGCCACTTTTTTTTTCTTTTAACTCTGTCCAGAAATTTGAATTGTGTGTGGGTGTAATCGATAAACTTTGTATATGCTTCCAGTGCATGCAGACGATAAGTGTGTGTCTGTGTGTGTATGTGTCTTGGTGTTTTAATCTGTATGTCTGTGTGTGTCTCTATGTTACGAAGTGTAAATGCGCCTCTGCGTGTTTGTCTATATGTGCACGTTTATATCTGAATGTGTGTGAGTATGGTCGAAGCGACGAGTGAGTTGATATTCAGCTCAGAACATTATTTCGCTTTCAATAAAACCCTTGTTGAACTTTGCACAAGGAAAAATAAAAGACAAAAGTAATGAAAAAAAGAAAGTAAACTATTCAAGTGCACTGCACTTCTTCATTTCAAAAAGTTAAACTCGCTGCTCAGAAACAAAACAAATATTTCATAAAAAGTCAGATTTTCGTTTACTTTAACAGAATATATATTGTGATGTATTAGGCGAAAATTGTGTGGATATTATGTAAGTGAACAAGATCTAATTATGTTCTTACACATTTTGTTTTTAGATCTATTCACATTATAGTGAAGCCTCCGTTATGGTAGAAAAACGTAAATCAACAATAAAACATAATTATATAGAGAGAAAATATTAGGAGAAAAAAATGGATACATTTATGGGACATGTTTTGTAAATATTCGTTCTAGAACAATTCTTTCCATATAAATAGATATAAGGCGAGTCGAGTCATTTCATTCATTCATACATTTTATAAAGAATAAATATGGTGCTTAAACAATAAACAAATTATTTTCACGATGAATATAAGAAAAATTGTGAAGGATAAATAAGCTTTCCTCAATTCATTTTACTTTTATGAACACTCCACTATACATTTTTTTTTCTGGACACTTTTATATAAATTTTAAATTGCTGGAAACTCTTTTAGACATTTAACATCGTTGGACACTCTCATAGACATTTAACTTCGTTGGACACATTTCTAGAAGTAAAGTTTATCTAGACACTCTTCAACATGTTATTTTTCTGGACACTTTTCTAGACGCATGAAAGACTGTGAGTAGTGAAGTAAGATGATATATTTTGTTGTTGGTGGGGGGGGGGAGAACTCACTTTATTTACCGAAGTTTGATCATAACTGACCAGAACGGAAACACTGGTCAGACAAAATAATAAAAAAACACAGGTGGACGATAAGGGAGACAATTAAAATATAGTTTTGAACATAAATATACGTAATGATACATAGATAATATTAGATAGATAGATGATAGATGATAGATAGATAGATAGATAGATAGATAGATAGATAGATAGATAGATAGATAGATAGATAGATAGATAGATAGATAGATATATGTGTGTGTGTGTGTGTGTGTGTGTAAATGCAAGTACATAATGGAATATATTTTGTCAAGAAAGCATGATCACTTTATACTACACACAACAATGTATTATATAGGAATTTGACAAAAATTTTAAAGAAGAAAAAAAACGTTCTATTTATAGAATCACAAATGTTGAAAGTGCCCCACAAATTAAAAAAAAAAAAACCTTGTGGTTATCATAAATTATTTACAGACGATTCCTTGCGGCATTTTCAGTCGGACAGCCTGTCATCCAATAATGAAACCGATTCTCTCGCTTATGACAAACTGCATTTTATTGCTTGTTCTGTCCCTGTGTGATTAGTCTCCCCTTGACTAACATGCAGAGTGTCACTATGTCGATCAGAACAAATGGAGTTATTCCCCATGGACTATGCGGTGTTGACAAACACAAACGGACAAAGGAAGAAAGAGAAATAAAGATTGGTGTACTATTGTGTACTATTGTGTACTATTGTGCACACTATTGTGTACTATTGTGTAGTATTGTGTAGTATTGTGCAATATTGTGTACTATTGTGTACTATTGTGTAGTATTGTGTAGTATTGTGCACTATTGTGTACTATTGTGTAGTATTGTGTAGTATTGTGCACTATTGTGTACTATTGTGTTTCGATACAGGTCAGTTAGGGAAACAATCATCCAGACAAAAATATATCAAGGAACAATAATTTTTTTCATGATTTGACTACTCTCAATAATTAATATTTAGAATTGTTGTATTTAATCCTTTAAGAAATACATTTCTAAGTTCAATTTAGCTATGTTTTAGTTCTGCCCAACAAATAAATAAGATTAAGAAGTAAAACTGGTAAATGTATAGTTTTGACATTTCGATTCTATCAATGAAACATTATCTGCACAGACAACTCAAAAATTCTTCGTTATAAATTAAAATATCAATGGCGGAGAAACTCTCTTTGACCGAAAAATGATAAGATGACATTTATATGTGAGTAAAATTTCAAATTATGTGATAGGTACCAAAAGGTTTTGTGCTAGGTACTAATAGGTTGTGTGATATGTATCAATAGGTTGTGTGATAAATACTAATAGGCTGTGTCATATATACTACGTTATTGGTACAAATAGGCTGTGTAATAGATACTAATAGGCTGTGTGCTAGGTACTAATAGTTTGTGTGCTAGGTACTAATGGGGGCAGATGAAGTGTAGAATTCATAAGAAGGGATTGTGTGGTTAGCACAACGCCCAGCCACCTTTACTTCGCCAACTTAAGGTCAGGTACCCATTTGAAGCTGGGTGGACTTGTGGGACGTTTTTGAAACAAAATTCACCTCGAAAAATCCCATGGGTTTCACTGAGGATCGAACCAAGGACTCTAAAGCCGACAGTCGAGTATCTACACCACTCGGCCATCCGTCCCTTATAAGTTGTGAGCTATGTATTAATAGGTTGTGTGATAGATACCTATAGGCAGTGTGATAGTTACTAAAAGGTAAAAATTGCTACATTGTCATTAAAAACCTGAAGATTTATTTTTCTCTTCCCATTCCCCAATACACTTTACATTTAAAAAAACATGAAGACATCCCAACAGATTAAAATTCCTAAATACAGATATTCCCATATACAGTCAATCCACCATACAGACATTTCCACCTACATTAATTTCCAGATAAAGACATTCCTAATTAAAGACAGTCCTGCGTACATAATGTTCTAAATATGGACATTTCCAAATATATCACTCAGCATACATACAGATATTCCTAAAGACAGGTTTTCCTAAATAAAACAATTCTTCATACAAACATTTCTACATACAGACATTCCTACATACAGACATTCCTACATAAGACTTTCTCCGTACAGACATTGCTTTTAAATAGACATTCCACTTACAGATATTCTAAAACTAAGACATTCTACATACATAAAGACATTGCCAAATACATACATAACTTCATTCAGACATTCACACATTTAGATGTTCCCATGAACAGACATACCCACGTAAGATGTTTTCAACATACATAGACATTTACCAACAAACATTCAAACACACACACTGACATCACCATATACAATTTAGTACTATGTCATGTGACCAACGATATAGCCAGTCATCAGGGAGTTATTCCAATTCACGTCAGGGACGGCCATTTAATTTTTCGCGGAACAAATCAAATTACTTGGACCCCCTGTGTAGTCACATGGACACACCCTTCTGGTGGTCAAGGTAAACTTAATGTTCATTAGATCTATATTTAGACAACTCATTAAGATCCAACATTTTAACCTCGTATTCCAGTGGTTCTCACACTGTTTCACGACCCACTCTGTTTGGTTTCCAGACCCACCATAAAAACATATTTTTTTTTGTTCGTAAAAAAAATTGAGAATTGAGAATAAAAGCGAAATTAATTGTTTAAATAGTTTTCCCCTTTTAATTTACAAACTTTTCAAACTTTAAGTTTTGTACTGTATTGATAAATAGAGTTGTAATTTTACAAATATTGATTCTTGTTTTTTTTTTAACTTTAAATTTTAATTTTGTCTCCATCCACCTAAACTTCATTCACATCCCACTGGTTGGTCGCGATCCAGACTTTGAGAAACACTGCTATATTTATTGATACATTATGAGCCCAGATATCAATTATCTATGTATCCCACAATTCAGTGTCAACACAAACTCTCTAAGCAAGTATATTTAAACATTTATTCAGAACACAATATATGAAATGTAAACAATTCCAACATATTTAACATACTGGAGTAAAGGAAAAAATGAAGTGTATTAATGAAGTTGTCAATTAGTGAAGTGTATTTGTTATTAGTGAAGTGTATTAATCAAGTTGCGTATTAGTGAAGTGTATTAATCAAGTTGTGCATTAGTGAAGTGTATTAATCAAGTTGTGTATTAGTGAAGTGTATTAATCAAGTTGTGTATTAGTGAAGTGTATTAATCAGTTGTGTATTAGTGAAGTGTATTAATCAAGTTGTGTATTTACCAAGAGTATTATTGATGTAAGACCTAAATTTATTTAATCAACTTTCCCCACATTTGTTTTTCAAGTAAAAAACTATTGAAAACAACGTTTTTAATTTAGACATAACAAACACTTAAAATGTAAGAGAAACATTTTTATTTTACTAAATCAAGATCAATGTATATTAATAAAAAAAATGTGTTAGTTTTACAAGAAAACTGAATAAGTAATACGAAAAAATTAATTTACATGAAGTTTTTTCAAAAATAATTATGAAAAATTGATACATCTAATTTATTAATGTTTATTTATGTATGAGTATTTATTTATTTATTTATTTATTTTTGGAATTCGAACAATAGAAATCCTAAAATAATAAAAAAAAATATTTAAAATTAGAAATCCAGATTAAATTTCTGAAAATTTATTTTAACTACATTAAGATATTCAAATAAGTATTTTTATGAGCTGATCGTATAACGAATTTCTATACAACTTGTTTCTCTATCCGGGCAGACAGAAATCAAATGAGATAGGCAATGTTCTTTAATGATTCACTCATTATATAAATAGGCATCAAAGAAAACTTCCATGTCTCAAACCTTTTATTTTTGTTTGTTTCGGCTCTTTAATCTAACGAAATTAACTCCAAAATTTGGAGTTCACATAGCAAGAGCCAGTGGATAAAAAAATTTCAAATTTAAAGAAATAGCTCAAGTAATATCTTCAAATGTTAATTAAATGTTGAATACATTAATGGCCGAAATAGGTGATGAAGAAAACGATAAAATCGAGATATGTTGTTTTTTAATCCGAACATTTTTTTTTAGCGAACTGAAGTGAAGGGGGACACACGGTGTGTCTGGCTTCATGGAAATGTTGTATGTCTGGCTTCATGGAAATGTTGTATGTCTGGCTTCATGGAAATGTCGTATGTCTGGCTTCGTGGAAATGTTGTATGTCTGGCTTCATGGAAATGTATGTCTGGCTTCGTGGAAATGGTGTATGTCTGGTTTCATGGAAATGTTGTATGTCTGGCTTCCAAGGAATGTTGCATATCTGGCTTCATGGAAATGTTGTATGTCTGGCTTCATAGAAATTTTGTTGTTTTTGTTTGTTTAATTAAATAGTAGCGGGAAAATGTGTAATGGCTTTTAAAACGAGATGATTTAACTAAGTAAATATTGCAAGATCGTTAACACCGTTGATATGTGAAGTCCCTGACAGTATAAGATGTTTATTTCTTACAGGCTGTAAACCACTATGGGACAGTTTTTGTATTCTATGAGTTATGTTTATTTCTGACAGGCTGTAAACCACTATAGGACAGTTTTTGTATTCTATGAGTTATGTTTATTTCTGACAGGCTGTAAACCACTATAGGACAGTTTTGTATTCTATGAGTTATGTTTATTTCTGACAGGCTGTAAACCACTATAGGACAGTTTTTGTATTCTATGAGTTATGCTTATTTCTGACAGGCTGTAAACCACTATAGGACAGTTTTTGTATTCTATGAGTTATGTTTATTTCTGACAGGCTGTAAACCACTATAGGGATAGTTTTTGTATTCTATGAGTTATGTTTATTTCTGACAGGCTGTAAACCACTATAGGACAGTTTTTGTATTCTATGAGTTATGTTTATTTCTGACAGGCTGTAAACCACTATAGGACAGTTTTTGTATTCTATGAGTTATGTTTATTTCTGACAGGCTGTAAACCACTATAGGACAGTTTTTGTATTCTATGAGTTATGTTTATTTCTGACAGGCTGTAAACCACTATAGGACAGTTTTTGTATTCTATGAGTTATGTTTATTTCTGACAGGCTGTAAACCACTATAGGACAGTTTTTGTATTCTATGATTTATTCGAGAAAAAGAATGATTGTTGCTGCCCAGTTATTTAAGGGGACAGATGGCCGTGTGGTAAAGAGCTCGACCGTCGACTTGAGGGTCCCTGGTTTTGATCTACGTTGAGGAACAATGGATTTTTTATGTATGGTTAAAGTTCCCGGTATGTCTCCCGTGAAGCCTCCACAGCCATCTAAGAGATTTCATCTCATTCTTACAGGGACTTCACACACAGCCAGTCAATTCAGTTGATTCTCTGCTCTATATTACTGGTGATAATTACACAAACAGTACTTAATGTGACCCACTGGACTTGATTTAAGGAAATAATACTGTCCGCACAATACACCATTGCTGTTGTACCTTCACTCAGTGTTCACGTGTAGAATGTAGTTTGTGACAGATAAAATGTAAATTGATTCTACACACTAAAGGTGGCGTGTAGGAGCATCAATGGATTTACACTAACAAGTCTCGTCTCTCTAATGGTGTCCGCTATAAGCATTACAAAATGTTTAAATTGTCACGTGGCATAGAGTGACAATCCATCTACCCTAGGAAAACTGCGGGAATGGACTTTAAAATTGACTGGTTTGTCCAAGGCCAATAGCTGTATGTTGCATGCTAAAAGTGTGTGTGGGGGCCTAACCCCCCCTCCCATTACAGCCTAAAATAATTTTTAGTTTTTCTGTGTTTGTGTGCTTTGTTATTTTGTTAAAATATGAACTTTACTATTTCGTAAACTCATGTAAATATTCTACAATACTTCTGTAACATTTTTTTAGCTATGGGTAACGAACTCCAAGATCTAATTGTGGCACGAAATATCAACAAACTGGTCTAGAATCAAATTTAATTACGTGAATTAATCCATAGGATGAAATATATTCCATTTAAGTTATTATAAATACGGAAATGGTGTATATTCTTTTTTGTTTGTTAAGAAGAGTTCTTCAATTATACTGGTGTTCTCCCATTAGTCCAGGAATATATTATAAAGCGTTGTCAGAAAACTATGGGAAATTACGGATGTTTATTTCATGAAATGAATTGGTC
>JAGDYQ010000003.1:13968438-13983885 GCA_021962125.1 Bulinus truncatus | reverse complement strand
TTTGGGAAACACTGCTCTGTGTTATACAATGTTTGGGAAACACTGCTCTATGTTATACAATGTTTGGGAAGCACTGCTGTATGTTATACAATGTTTGGGAACTCCTGAAATAAAGTATCCCAAAGCCAAGTAAATATATTTCAACAACCATTCTCAACGCCTCTCCGCCCCATGTCTTTATTCCCTATTTGAGATCCGTTTAAGGAAAGTAACCCACTCAAAAATCATTCGGCGACCAATGTAACTGCTTGGTCAATTGTCCGAAGTGAGAGGGTCAAGAACTACATTAAAGGCTTAGACCAGCTGAGACGTGGGAAAACACGTTCACCCGTGCGACTGATTCCTGCAAGGGACCCCTCGTGTGAGGCCATGTCTGATCCACAGACATCATTCCCGTACCAGGGCTGTGGATCTTTTGCGCGCAGTGGTCGGTTCAATTCATCATTTTTACCGGATACACTCTGGGGAGGGGATTCTATATTAGATCAGTCTCAACCTCTCCATTGTGGATAACAAATCGTTCATTGCCAGGAGAGGAAGACAAGCGATCGCCCCCTCCCTCCCCCCCCCTCCTCCCTTTAAATGAGAGATAATGTCTAGTTAGTGAGTTCAAATAGTCGCAGGGAAATTGAGGTGATTGTTTGTTTACATTGGTAGTACTACGTAGTAATTAGTTACCGTGGCTAGAGCTTTATGTATCATTATGTCTCTCTCTTTCTCTCTCTCTAAATATAAGTATCTATATCTTAAAAAAAACATATATATATATATATATATATATATATATATATATATATATATATATATACGTACATATAAATAAATATATGTGTGTGTATTTATCTTTCGATGTCTATATATGTTTGTCTTTTATCTCCGTATGTCTGTATATATATATGTAAATATCTTTCTATGTCTGTATATTTATGTAAGTAACTTTATCGCTCTATGTCAACATTTATATTGTATACGTAACTTTCTATGTCTATTATTTATGTATGTATCTTTATCTTTTATGTCGATATACATATAAGTATTTTATATTTCTGTTTATATTTACACGGCCGATGCAATTGATGGAGTATATTTCAGTTTCAACACCTTGTTAACGTCAGTGCTTGTGTTCGTAACTAAATGTTTCTTTCATGAACAACAACAAATACTTCAACTAATATAATAGAAAAACAGTACGTAAAATGGACGTATTTAATACGTTGTTTTAGTTTGGATTAAAATTAACTTCAACAATTCAATATATTTATTTGTTAACACAGGGAGTTAATGCAATAAATAGCACATACAGTCTCAAGACTTATCCAATAGCACACATATTTTTTTTAAATGGAAGCAAAGTTAGACATGTCTTTTCCATGTTCATTATCAGGCTTGTTTTTGATAAAAATCTGGCAACTCTATAAATTTATTTCAGGCAGATAAATTGATAGTCTCTTTATTTTTAACTTATCGATTATGAGCTCAGAACATCATGACAATTTCTTGGTGAGTCTATGATCATCAGATGAGTGTAAGACAGACTTTTAGTTAGAACGTTAATGAATTAAGCAGCGTTAACTGGCTAACAGTATCTGTCACATACGTCACAATTGAAAATGGCTTTTTTTTTCTTTTTTAACCAGTTACAAATGAGAACATTACTTTTGCTGGCCAATCACGTCTCACTGTCTGAATGAAACAATCTGTCTGACATTTCTCTTTTAGTTCTACGTGATGTTCTATTTCTTCAGAAGGTCTTTTATTTTACAACAGTTAATTATCAAACTGTCAACTTAAAAGTTCTCACTGATCTATATAGTTGCCTTTTATTCAAAATATGGAAATACTTCACAAATTCAAGTATTAAAAATGATTAACTTTAAACACACTGATTGCTAAAAATTCTGATTTTTCTATAAAACGTTTCCCGTTATAATTTGTGTTTGTTTATTTTGTTTTAAAGTTACATTTAAAGTTATAAGAGCACACAGAGGGGAATGGGTGTACTTTGTCTATCTAGGTACCCTCCCCTGACTTTATCAAAAGGTGAAAACACAATTTAAATAAAACTGAATACAGTATAAAGTAATGTCACATACAAAATTAAATTGTTTTTAAAAGAATATGTAATAATATTTTTGCTTGATGTGGGACGGATGGCCGAGTGGTGCCGACGTGGAAGTCCTGTATTCGATCCTCGGTCAGAACCATAGACATTTTTCGAGTTGAAGTCCATAAGCAAATAATTGATAATTTTTATGGATAGAAGTTCGTTTTGGCAGGAAAAACCACTGTCTTGTCATTCTGGCTGATCAGCAACACACACGTTGCTGGTCTGCCCTGTCTAGGCAAGTGTTAAATTTCTTTTATTCTGCCATGTAGCGGGCACACTCAATTTACCTCTCTGTATGCATGGCTGACAGCGCGTCACCTATAAACCTGCTGTGGCAGGCACACATAATTATGTCATGGTAGCAGATTCTAAGCAGATACTTCAAACAAAATATTTTACGGATACCAATTGGATGAAGATACAACACTTGTACAGAGACAGATACGATATTTCAAATTCTACATTCCGCAGATAAAACAACAGTAGTGATGACTTCGAGACGCTGAAATCCGAACCAACAACAGTAGTGATGACTTCGAGATGCTGAAATCCGAACCAACAACAGTAGTGATGACTTCGTGACGCTGAAATCCGAACCAACAACAGTAGTGATGACTTCGTGACGCTGAAATCCGAACCAACAACAGTAGTGATGACTTCGTGACGCTGAAATCCGAACCAACAACAGTAGTGATGACTTCGTGACGCTGAAATCCGAACCAGAAAACTGCACAACACTCCTTTCCTAATGAAATAATATTTTGAACAAGTGAATTTCCCTTAAATTAATGGCTCCTCGCAGAAGATGCAGTGTAGATTGTATCTATTTCTTTAGTCACAGCAAATTAACGCATCTATTTTAAAGGTGGAAATATCCAGAAGTTCTCACCGAGGTTCACATCCTCTACCCGCGGGCGAAAGCGTAACCACCCGTAGCACTTAACGGCGGCTAAATGATGTTCCTTGTTAAGTTTAGTGAAAGAAACACATTGAATAAGTTTATATTATTTGATTGTCTCACTTCAGTAAATCTTGTTATTTCGACTATTGTATGCGGCTATTAATAAAATTGTGTCACAACATTTATAACCGTAATTCTACTTTCACTGACCTAAATGTGTTGACAGTCCTGTCTTATTAACATGGTGATCCTGAAACCACAATACGGACAGTTTTAATGTCTCTTTCTTCACCCCCAACCGCAGCCTTGTCTGCCAACGGTATTGGTGACACCTCGGTTGCTATTGGTATACGTGTCAGTGGAGTTTAAACAAGTAATTATCATGACGCCAAACAAGGCAGACAGCCCCAAGTCGGTGGTGGCTTCGTCACTTTCGAAAGCTATTGTTACTTACTAGCTGTACCCTGCAAAACCTTTGCACAGAGTTATATCCCCTTAGGCTTGATTGGTAGGCTAGGTTATTTTTGTTTTCGGGCAGATCCGATTTTTTTTTCATCATTGTATTTTAAAATGGAATACTGTTGTATTAATTATTTAATTTCGATTTAACGCACAACCCAAATCGCTATTATATTATTAGATTATTTATTTTATCTTGCTCTAAAAGGCCAATTGGGGGAAGGGGCCATCGACATTGTTTTTCAGTGGCCCGATAATCCCTGGCTGTGGCCCTCTTGAGTTAGCTAATTATGCCTCTATGTGAAACTCATTTCTGCCAGTGAACGTTGAACCGGAAGACATCTTGCTGATCACCTAGGTCTGCCACCAAATGTAAAAAAAAAACAACAACAAAGTTATGTGAAATGTGACACATGATCAAAAGATAAGCAGATATGGACACTAACCAGACAAACTGTCCGGAGGTCACGTGATGTTAATGGGGAAATAATTGTGTAAGGGAAACAACAACACAATTGAAAGATATTGTCTCCCTTAGTATCTGTACTGACAGTATCTAAACCAATGAGAGATTTCACTTGATGAATGTTTTTCATCAATGTCGATGATAAAGGATAGATTAAATACGATAGCGTTCTGATTGAAAAGTGTTTCAGAATTTTTTTTTGGATATTAAGCTACAGATTTAATATGCACATACATGTAAAGAAATTTAAATGAGAAATTGTATTTTATTTAAGTAAAAATCGTCAACTTTCTAAGCAGATACTTCAAAATGTAATAATAGGAATGAACACGGATAGACTTTAAAATAAACTCAGTCCACAATGGATGCATCCAGAAACAAAGATTTATGAGATTCGAAAACACTTTTGTGAATTGGGTAAAAATATTTCTGAAAATTTGGAGTTTTTATTTTTTATATGATTGTTGACTCGATCTTGAGGGTTTAAAGCAGCAACCTACATCATGATGACCAGCAGCAGCCTACATCATGATGACCAGCAGCAACCTACATCATGCAACCTACATCATGATGACCAGCAGCAACCTACATCATGATGACCAGCGATACCGACTTATCCAACCTACATCATGATGACCAGCAGCAACCTACATCATGATGACCAGCGATACCGACTTATCCAACCTACATCATGATGACCAGCACTACCGACTTATCCAGCCTACATCATGATGACCTGAAGGTACCAGGTTTGATCTCTGATGAGGACCAAGGAAATTTTTCAGGTCTTAGCTCAAGTTCCCTTCATGTCCCCCGTGGTGCCTCCATGGCCATTACACTCCCGGCTATGGTGGGGATAAAACAAGGGCACTACAAAACCTAAAAATCGTCCCATTTAGGTGGGCGATTTTTTTTTAGAGGGGACGGATGGTCGTGCGGTAACGCGCTCGACTGTCGACATGAATGTACCTGGTTCGATCTCCAGAGAGGACCAAGGAAATTTTTCAGATCTTGGATCAAGTTCCCGCTATGTCTCCCGTGGTGCCTCCATGGCCATTGGGGATGAAAGAAGGGCACAGCTAAAATCGTCCCATTACAATGACTTCACACACACAAACACCGACACATCCACAAAATAATTTTGTTGTTAATGAATCATATTCTGCTTCAATGCAGTGTTCTTCCAAACTTCTTGAAATGGGCTATTTCATCAGTACTAAAATAAAAATTTAATTAGTAATAAAACAAAGTTACCACCGACAGTACGAAGATAATTGAATTCAAACGCTACAACAAGCAATCCTTGAAAATGTCAACATCTTTATTAAAAAAAATCATTTTTCAATTAATGATTTATTAGCCAAGTATGACAGATGTATCTTCTCCAGCCATATAATTCATCACTTGTCAACCTAAATATTCTTTTTCTTATGTTTGGAAAATGCTAAATTGATTTTCTCCGCCCCTACATACACCCAACTCTTAACACTCACTCTCTCTCTCTCACACACACACTCACACACACACAATTCTTAAAGATAACGGTTGTTAATAAAATTTATTTTTATTTTAAAGAATTACTTTTATAACCCTGTACGTGAAACTAATCCTGCTCAGTGTTTTACATTACGTAACTATTAATGGACATGTAGAGGTTAAAGTTAAAACTATGAGACGTTTTTTGGCGCTCATTTTCTGGTCAACACAGGAAGTGTCCTGGGGAACATGGCGTCTGCTAGACACGCAGTCAGGTCCTTTGCATGGAATATGTCCACATTTAGCGTTAAACGGCCGATAAAAAAAATGAAACTAAAAGACGTAAGCTAGGTTACGTGTGACACGCACTTTGTAAGAACATCCTAAATCCATGGATGATATTAGGATAATTCCAATAGGGAATTAAAAGAAACTCACACATGTATTTTATCTTTGGCCAGGAATAACGTGGATCATCTTGTCAAAGGCATCAAACTACATTCGCCTGACATTAACTTGTTATTAATTAAATTAAGTAACTACATTCGTCTGACATTGACTTGATATTAATTAAATTAAGTAACTACATTCGTCTGACATTGACTTGATATTAATTAAATTAAGTAACTACATTCGTCTGACATTGACTTGATATTAATTAAATTAAGTAACTACATTCGTCTGACATTGACTTGATATTAATTAAATTAAGTAACTACATTCGTCTGACATTGACTTGATATTAATTAAATTAAGTAACTACATTCGTCTGACATTGACTTGTTATTAATTAAATTAAGTAACTACATTCGTCTGACATTGACTTGTTATTAATTAAATTAAGTAACTACATTCGTCTGACATTGACTTGTTATTAATTAAATTAAGTAACTACATTCGTCTGACATTGACTTGATATTAATTAAATTAAGTAACGACATTCGTCTGACATTGACTTGATATTAATTAAATTAAGTAACTACATTCGCCTGACATTGACTTGATATTAATTAAATTAAGTAACTACATTCGCCTGACATTGACTTGTTATTAATTAAATTAAGTAACTACATTCGTCTGACATTGACTTGATATTAATTAAATTAAGTAACTACATTCGTTGAATTGACTTGATATTAATTAAATTAAGTAACTACATTCGCCTGACATTGACTTGTTATTAATTAAATTAAGTAACTACATTCGTCTGACATTGACTTGTTATTAATTAAATTAAGTACTGACTGTAATTTTTTTTTAAAATCTTCTTTGCACATTGAGTGTTAAAATACTTTCAGGCTAGAATCAAATGTACACTTAATACTTATGAATGAAATGTTATAAAACCTTTTTTTCTCTGAGGCTAAATTATAAAAAAAATCTAAGAATACTAAATTGAAGTAAAATAAGTTCAATGCAGTAACGGCACGGCTGGAAATTGATTGTTTTCACGCACATGATTAAAATCTGAACCTTAGGGGTTGAAATAATTTAAAGTAATTCACTGAGTTTAATTACATTTTTTTTCAACTCAGCTACATTATGCCATTTACTTTTGACATCTCTCTCTCTCTCTCCTTCTCTCTCTCTCTCTCTCTCTCTCTCTCTCTCTCTCTCTCTCTCTCTCTCTCTCTCTCTCTATCTCTTTCTATCTCTTTATCAACTGGTTATAAAGGAGGTGATGGTTGAGTTTAGTTAATGAGATCTGACTAACAGTGTATAACTCTAACTATCTTCCTGTAATCTTATACAGAACTTTCAAAATGATAAACAAATACAATTGCAAATGTAATAAGAGTGTATCTAATTATATCTATCTATCTATCTATCTATCTATCTATCTATCTATCTATCTATCTATCTATCTATCTATCTATCTATCTATCTATCTATCTATCTATCTATCTATCTATCTATCTATCTATCTATCTATCTATCTATCTATCTATCTATCTATCTATCTATCTATCTATCTATCTATCTATCTATCTATCTATCTATCTATATCACTTCACCAACTGTCCATAAATCTACACATCTCAACAGTTAAAAGAGTACATACTTGCCTACAATTCAGCTGGCTAGATTATAAACTGATTCTCAACCAGTATCAGCGACGCAATTTGTAAGTGTGTGTTTGTACGTGTGTGTGTGGTAAAAATTGTATTTACAATGTTCAATTATGTATTATTAAGGTATTATCAATTAGTTCATTTCAGCTTATGCTAGTCTTACGTAATAATAGGAGAATAATTGATGTGATTATAAGTAATTCAGGATTTATAAATGTCGACATGTTGAAAGAATGTCATGCATAAAGGAAGACTGTCCATATGACATTTGTCATGTCACTTCAAAAAAACAAAAACAACTATATATATATATATAAATATATATATATATATATATATTTATATATATATATATATATAAAACAATTATGTATAATGTAAATATTCTAAACTAAAACTCATCCATGACACGCTATTATTTATTTCAGTAGAATCAAATTAAGACTGCCCTTGCAATACTTTCCTAATGACTGACCGTTTTAATTAAACAATAAATAACAAAGATTTATGGAATGGGGAGGGGGGGGAGCTTTCTTCGGGCAAGGTGACTATGATCGTTTTAGTTGAATCATATTATATCATTATTAAGTAATTGCATTATACAAACTTGCACGTTGATCGGCATTTGATTTGATTAAAACAGAACACTTGATTTAGATATAACATCGTCCTTGTCATTATTATGTGAGGTCTCGAAACAGTCCTTCATGCAAGAGTAATTTCATCACAACTGAAATGCAGTGAATAAAGTCATCATAGGTGACACATACAGAAGAGACACATGACTATTCCGTCTTATTACATTTAGGGACTATTCCGTCTTATTACATTTAGGGCTATTCCGTTTATTACATTTAGGGGATATTCCGTCTTATTACATTTGGCGGCTATTACGTCTTATTATATTTAGGGGCTATTGCGTTTTATTACATTTAGGAGCTATTCCGTCTTATTACATTTGGGGGCTATTCCGTCATATTATATTTAGGGGCTATTGCGTTATATTACATTTAGGAGCTATTCCGTCTTATCAAATTTAAGGTTATTCCGTCTCGGCCCCACATCACTAACCTGTACTTAAAGTACACTCATCCTCTTTAGAATATCTCAGTAGCTAGACATAGTTGATAGGCCGGAAGATGAAGATATTACACTGACAGACTCTGCCTCTTACAATCGTTGGAGCAAATCACTATTTAAAGTCAAAACACCCTGCATTAGTGAGCATCAACATTTTGGAAGTTGTGGAAAACTGATCTTTGTTATTTTCTTTTTAATCCCATGGAACACTTACAATATACCTACTTTTAATCAGGAATAGCAAACCTTTTTGAAATTGATATGACGAAATGCGATTATCTTGAGATCACAACTCTGTTATTGAAATAAAATGCCAAAATTGTATTATAGAAACATTATTCATCGATGTAGTCGATTTTATATCCTAACGTTTGAGGTGGCGTCATGCGGACCACGGGCTGAGAATCACTGTTCTGCACACAAGGCCTTAGCCAAAGACCCTGAAAGTATGCCATGTTCATCTCTTAGATCCTTTAAACCCCTAATTTGACCGTTATTGTACTGCCTTTCTCTTATCCCCACCATTCATTTCCGATAGTGCAATGGCTATGGAGGCACCACGGGAGACATATGCAGGTGACTGGGACTTGACGAGAGCATGTAGGACGTGCTGCAGGACGTGCTGTAGGACGTGCTGCAGAATGAAGATCTGGCGACCAAAGCACCACCTAAAGGATGTTCTTGTATTAAATAAATGTAATTAGTCTGACTAATCAATGAGGTAGTCTCCGTGCAGTCAGGTGTGAATGGGTTGTGTAACTCTGGATTGATTGGATTAAACATGGGTATGTCTATTTGACTTTATTATCTAAGTGTCTCGTTACACTACCTAATGTAAGTGTCTCGTTACACTACCTAATGTAAGTGTCTCGTTACACTGCATAATGTAGGTGTCTCCTTACAAGACCTAATGTAAGTGTCTCGTTACACTACCTAATGTAAGTGTCTCGTTACACTACCTAATGTAAGTGTCTCGTTACACTGCCTAATGTAAGTGTCTCGTTACACTACCTAATGTAAGTGTCTCGTTACACTACCTAATGTAAGTGTCTCGTTACACTACCTAATGTAAGTGTCTCGTTACACTACCTAATGTAAGTGTCTCGTTACACTACCTAATGTAAGTGTCTCGTTACACTGCATAATGTAGGTGTCTCCTTACACGACCTAATGTAAGTGTCTCGTTACACTACCTAATGTAAGTGTCTCGTTACACTACCTAATGTAAGTGTCTCGTTACACTGCCTAATGTAAGTGTCTCGTTACACTGCCTAATGTAAGTGTCTCGTTACACTACCTAATGTAAGTGTCTCGTTACACTACCTAATGTAAGTGGCTCGTTACACTACCTAATGTAAGTGTCTCGTTACACTACCTAATGTAAGTGTCTTGTTACACTGCATAATGCAGGTGTCTTCTTACACTGCAAAATGTAGGTGTCTCCTTACACTACCTAATGTAAGTGTCTTGTTACACTGCATAATGCAGGTGTCTCCTTACACTGCAAAATGTAGGTGTCTCGTTACACTGCATAATATAAATCCTTTTTACTCATATAGACATTTATGTTTATTATTATCATTCACTTTTTCCTTTGTTTATTTTAAAGTAATACAGAAATGTTTCATCTATTTCTTTCCTTCTAGAGCAATGGAGCACAGTAATATAGTCCTGGTTCTGGCTTTCTTGTCGGTTGTCGTGTGTTGTGTATGTAGTGAGGAGTTGGCACACGGTAAGGACGATCTTTATATATATGTACCGACAATTTACTTTAAATAAGAGAAAAAATAAGTTCATAAAAATAAACATTAACATGAAACAATGTTCTCCGAGTTGCAGACGATAGTTAACAATGTTCTCCATGGTGCAGACGATAGTTAACAATTTTAACAGTGGTGCAGACGATAGTTAACAAATGTTCACTGTGTTGCAGACGATAGTTAACAATGTTCTCCATATTGCAAAACGATAGTTAACAATTTTATCCATGGTGCAGACGATAGTTAAAAATGTTCACCATATTGCATACGATAGTTAACAATGTTCTCCGGGGTGAAGACGACAGTGTTCTGTGGTTCTTAAATATCATAAGGAGTTACGGATATTTCGATGGTCTTCAATAATCATTTAATAGCTGACCCAATATTGATCGATTGTATCAAGAAAAAAATTCTGAGTTCAATATTCATTCCGTTATAGTAACCATACTAGTAAAACTTAAAAACAGAATACATCTTTTAACTTACATAGCAACTGTGTTATCTTTCTTACCACTCGACATGAGTGGGTCTAACGGCCCGGGAAAAAATGACTTAAAACTGTTTCATTCTATTTTTAAAGGGACCAACAATTATTTTGCATCTCACAAAACCTGCTGCCACCTCCAAACACATTTTAATCTCTTATCAAACTTTGTAACAAGTTTCGCGTTATCAAGGGGATCTTCTATTAGAGGCAACTAGAATACAGAATGAACTCCAACTCAATAAATGTGAGTCATTTACAAATACACAGCTGTTCGTCAATAAATGTGAGTCATTTACAAATACACAGCTGTTCGTCAGAAAAATAAATTATAAACCTGGATCTTTTCCAACCGGTCCACTAGTTTTTTACTAGTCAACATAGTTTGTGTGTTTGTGTGTTTGTATGAAGTCCCTGTAAGGATGAGAGGTTTCTCATAAATGCTATATAAACCTAAAATGGAACGCTTTTATGGTGCCCTTCTGTCATTTCCACCATTGTCGATAGTTCAGTGTCCGTGGAGGCACCATGGGAGACATAGATAGGTGACTGGTTACATCCCCTTGTCCCATCCCATTGTCCCAGCCCGTTGTCCCAGCCCGTTGTCCCAGCCCGTTGTCCCATCCCCTTGTCCCATCCCCTTGTCCCAGCCCGTTGTCCCAGCCCGTTGTCCCATCCCCTTGTCCCAGCCCGTTGTCCCATCCCCACCATAACCGGAAGTAAAATGGCCATGGAAGCACCTCCTAAGATATGGACGGTACTTACTACATATTCCGTTAAATTTCATTGTTTCTCACCAAAGATTGAACCTGGTCTCCTCAGTTCTACAGTCGAGCGTTAAGGGGACGGATAGTCGTGCTGTAGAGCGCTCGACTGTCGACCTGAAGGCACCTGGTTCGATCCCCGGTGAGGACCAAGGACATTTTTCAGGTCTTGGCTCAAGTTCCCGATATATCTCCCGTGGTGCCTCCATGACCATTGCACTATCGGCTATGTTGGGGATGAAAGAGGGGCACCATAAAAACCGTCCCATTAGTGGTTTATAGGATCTAAGAGATTTCATCTCATCCTTACAGGGACTTCACACATAGTCCAGCGTTTTATCACACGACCATCCGTCCCCTCTAAACTATTCTGTGTGTGACGATCCTGTAAGGATGAGATCTCTTACATCCTTATAAACCATTGTTAAGACGATGTTTACAGTGCCCTTTTTTAATTACCTCCCCTGGTCAATAGTACAATGGCAATGGAGGCACATATGGGAGACTTTAACCATGACCTGAAATATCCACTGGTCCTCACCGGAGATCGAACAGTCCAGCGCTTTACCACACGGTCATCCCTTCTTCTGACCTATTCTGTGGACAGGTCCAGTTTCGCACGCTCACACATACACACAATCACACATACACACACACACATACACACACGCTCACACAGGCTCAAACACACACGCTCACACACACATACACACGCACGCTCACACACACACACGCTCACACAGGCTCACACACACACACTCACACACACACACACATACACACACGCTGACACAGACTCACACATACACACACTCACACACACACATACACACAGGCTCACACACACACTCACACACACACACACTCACACACACACACGCTCACACAGGCTCACACATACACACACTCACACACACACACATACACACACGCTCACACAGGCTCACACACACACACACTCACACAAGCACTCACACACACACGCTCACACAGGCTCACACACACACACTCACACACACACACTCACACACACACACGTTCACACAGGCTCACACATACACACACACACATAGACACACGCTCACACAGGCTCACACACACACTCACACACACACACTCTAACACACACACGCTCACACACACACACACACATTAACACGCACGCTCACACACACACTCACACACAAACGCTCACACAGGCTCACACACACACACTCACACACACATACACACGCACGCTCACACACGAACTCACACACACACACTCACACACACACACGCTCACACAGGCTCACACACACACACACACACACATACACACGCACGCTCACACACACACTCACACACACACGCTCACACAGGCTCACACACACACACTCACACACACACGCTCACACACACTCACACACACACACGCTCACACAGGCTCACACACACACACACTCACACACACACACTCACACACACACACACTCACACACACACACGCTCACACAGGCTCACACACACACACACTCACACAGGCTCACACACGCTCAAACAGGCTCACACACACACACTCACACACACACACTCACACACACACACGCTCACACAGGCTCACACACACACTCACAAACACACTCACACACACACGCTCACACACGCTCACACAGGCTCACACACACACGCTCACGCAGGCTCAAACACACACGCTCACACACACACACACTCACACACACTTACACTCACAGACACACTTACACACACACGCTCACACAGGCTCACACACACAAACACTCACACACACGCTCACACACGCTCACACAGGTTCACACACACACGCTCACACAGGCTCACACACACACGCTCACACACACACAATCACACACACACACACACACACTCACACACACAGGCTCACACAGGCTCACACACACACACTCACACACACACACACACACTCACACACACACACGCTCACACAGGCTCACTCATACAGACAGGCTTACACACACACAGGCTCACACATATTCTGTGGACAGGTCCAGTTTTGCACGCTCACACATACACACAATCACACATACACACACACACATACTCACACGCTAACACAGGCTCACACACACACGCTCACACACACATAAACACGCACGCTCACACACACACTCAAACACACACGCTCACACAGGCTCACACACAAACTCACACACACACAAATACACACACGCTCACACAGGCTCACACACACACACTCACACACACACATACTTACACACACACAGGCTCACACAGGCTGACACATACACACACTCACACACAGACATACACACACGCTCACACAGGCTCACACACACACTCACACACACATACACACGGACGCTCACACACACTCACACACACACACGCTCACACAGGCTAACACACACACACACACACACACATACACACGCACGCTCACACAGGCTCACACACACACACTCACACACACATACACACGCATGCTCACACACACTCTAACACACACACACGCTCACACAGGCTTACACACACTCACACACACATACACACGCACACTCACACACACACTCACACACACACACGCTCACATAGGAACACACACACACACTCACACACACACACTCACACACACACACAGCTCACACAGGCTCACACACACACTTACTCAGGCTCACACACACACGCTCACAAGGGCTCACACACACACTCACACACATACACACTCAAACACACACTCACACACTCACACTCACACACACACACTCTCACACACGCTTAAACAGGCTCACACACACACGCTCACACAGGCTCACACACACTCACACACACACACACACACACACACACACACACACACTCACACACACACTCACACACACACACGCTCACACAGGCTCACACACACACGCTCACACAGGCTCACACACACACTCACACACACACTCAAACACACACTCACACACACACACTCACACACACACGCTCACACACGCTCAAACAGGTTCACACACACACGCTCACACAGGCTCACACACACACGCTCACACAGGCTCACACACACACACACGCTCACACAGGCTCACACACACACGCTCACACACACTCACACAAACCCGCTCACACAGGCTCACACACACACACTCACACACACACATGCACACGCACGCTCACACACACACTCACACACACACGCTCACACAGGCTCACACACACACACATACACACGCACGCTCACACACACACTCACACACACACGCTCACACAGGCTCACACACACACTCACACACACACACGCTTACACACACGCACGCTCACACACACACTCACACACACACACACGCTCACACATACACACGCACGCTCACACACACACACTCACACACACACATGCACACGCACACATGCACACGCACGCTCACACACACACTCACACACACACAAGCTCACACAGTCTCACACACACACATACACACGCACGCTCACACACACACTTACACACACACACGCTCACACAGGCTCACACACACACTCACACACACACACTCACACACATATATACACACACGCTCACACACACACTCACACACACACGCTCACACAGTCGCACACACACACTCACACACACACACGCTAACGCACACACACACGCTCACACAGGCTCACACACACACACTCACACACACACACGCTCACACACACACTCACACAGGTTCACACATACACACTCACACACACACACACTTACACACGCACGCTCACACACACACTCACACACACACACGCTCACACAGGCTCACACATACACACACTCACACACACACACACTTACACACACACGCTCACACACACACTCACACACACACACACTAACACACACA